>SJYA01000483.1:0-15393 GCA_006410615.1 Neotragus moschatus
TACTGAATTTTTAATTTAGGGCAATAGTGTAGACTTCATGAAAGCTGGGAGCACTCCTTACCTCATGAAAAGTTTATTTTGCATAATTAGGTCAAAAGGAGATGTTTCACTTGAATTGTTTGTGAAGCGTGTTAAACTAAACATTCTTAAGGAAAGAAATTCCCACTGCAGAAATGTATATGGGAAATCTTTGAAGTGACAGTGAGTTAACGTTTGGTGGTGGTGGTTTAGTTACTCAGTCATGTCCAACTCTTGCAACCCCATGGACTGTAGCCTTCCAGGCTCCTCTGTCCATGGAATTCTCCAGGCAAGAATATTGGAGTGGGTTGCCATTTTCTTTTCCAGGCAATCTTCCTGACCCAGAGATCCAACCCAGGTCTTCTGCATTGCAGGCAGATTCATTACCAACTGAGCTGTGAGGGAAGTCCTGAGTTAACATTTATATAGTGCCTAATGTTCTATTATTCCCCTCATTGTACAGATTAGGAAACCGAGTCACTGGGAAGTTAAATGTGGTGGGTGATGTCCCACAGCAAGAAAGTTTTAGAGTTAATATTCCCAGTCAGACAGGTTAGAACAATTCCATGTTCTAATCACTAAACAGCTCAGCCTCTGCCTAAATTAAGTGTTGAACATTCAACATGTGTTGTTTCATCTGACCTTTAGGACCCTTTGTTGTAGATTTTTTAAAAGACAAAATTGAGGTTAGAGAGTAGTTACTGTCTTTTCTTGTCCAGGATCATATAGTCAAAAAGTAGAAAAACTGAAATTTGGACCAAAACCTTTTCCTCTCTGTGCAGGATATTCAGATCTTTTCCATCTGAATATAGTTCAGATCCTGGTTTATTTAAGAAGAGTTGCAATCATGTAACAAAACTTGCTAAGCAGGAAGGACTGTGGGCAGTTACTCACTCCTTACTCTCATTTGGCAGAAGGACAGAAAAAGCCTGAGGAAGTCTTGCCAAGGTCACCCAGCCCACTAGAGTGGATCTGGGGTTGAACTCAGGTTCAGGAACTTTTCTAATTTCATTTTTACATAAGCACAGTTAGAAACATTTTTATAAAAATATTCCTGATCCACAGAATGGCCTGTGTCTGCAAGCTCTGGTCTTGTCTTATTCCCTAATGAGCTGTCATCTTTGGTAACTCATGTCACCTCCTTTTCCCTTAGTTCTTTCATCTGAAAAAGTGAGAAAGCAGAACTGAGTCATCTCGGCAGAGGAACTTGTTGTGGAGACAGGGTAGAGGGCAGGGCACAGGGAGTGGCCAGGGCTTTGGGTCTCCCCATTTCCACTTTCTATTTCAGCCTGTTTTCTACTTTGTTTTGTATATGGTAGATTCTATATATCTACCATAGGTTTACTACCCACAAATTAGTAGTAATAACAATAATACTATCTACTGAATGCCCACTATAGTGAACATGCAAATTTACGTTTCTGAGGAGACTGAGGATCCCACTAGCCTGAGATCACAGCAAAAATGATGGATCTAGTGTTTGTACATAGGTGAGGGGGAGGGAGGGGGACATTTTATGTAAAGGACTAATATAGGATAGGTAGAGACAATGGGTTCAATAATTAGTACCCATCTAGAATGGTAAACGTATTTTAATGCTATATTTTTGTTTGAAAATATAGGATTAGAGATGATTTCTTGGTGTCTTCTTTGATATTTTAAGAATGCTGGGTCTGCTTCTTGCTAGGGCTACACAAAAATTGCTGGACTAACGTGAAGAAGGAAAGAGCATTCCTCATTCCAGGATACCTGCTTACTTGTATCAAATATAGACAAGGGTGTATTCTGAACAGGTAGTATAGTTCAGTACCCTCATCAAAAGAGTCAACAAGACTAGTCAGCATATGGATTGAGGACCAGGAACCAAGGACTGAATAACTGTGTAACTTAACTAAAAACTTCTGATGGTGAGGGGCAGAGCAGATGGTGAAATTAGGATGGAGTCTGAGATCCCTGTTACAGTAATGAATCTTCTGTTTCTGCTCTGTTTCATGTAGAAACTGATACTTTAAGAGTCCATGGATGAATCTCTTAGTAGATCCAGAAGCCACAGTTCAATGAAAGTAAAATCAGAATAATGGTGAATTTTAACATTTTCTGAACCTATGATCTCTAATTATGTAACCCATTTATGTCCTCTTGTATGCCTTTCTCTCCATCCATTCTAGATGGATACTAATTCAATAAATAGTATTATTGCTATTACTATTAAATTTCTGGTGGTAAACATAAGCATATCAAATTGTTATATTGAACAAAATGTTCATTTGGGTCCTCCTGTAACATCTTTTGGAAAAATATTGAACAAACTTTTTGGCCAACCCAATAAATTACTGATGCTTGATCTCAATGGGCTGAAGCATAAAGCAATTTTGAATGTCATTTCACCTGTCACTAGTAAGGACTAGAAATCCCCCTACCAGTAAAGTCAGTCTCTGCTTCAGGTAGGTATTTAGAACACCAGGCTCCTACTTGAAAAACAGAATAATAACATGTATCCTGTCCTGGGAGAAGGAAATGGCAACCCACTCCAGTGTTCTTGCCTGAAGAATCCCAGGGACAGCAGAGCCTGGTGGGCTGCCGTCTATGGGGTCGCACAGAGTCGGATACGACTGAAGCGACTTAGCAGCAGCAGCAGCAGCATCCTGTCCTCTCTTGCCTCAGTGGGGAGGTGATGCTGAAGTGTGATAGTATTTAGTGAATATGAAAGAGCTGTACCATGGTATGGGGTCTGTAGGAATTCTGTATATGAAGAGGAGCCCAGACTGCATGGACACCTCTGCTTAGAGGACTGACAGTACAAGATAAGCCTGGAAATCTTTGAGCAATGTATATAGAACAAGTCAGATTTTCTCCTCCTTCTTTTAGATCTCAGGGAGTGATACTGAACTTCCATTTCCTTAGTCATCCCAGACTTTTCCTTCCAGCTCCCTTTGTTCAAGTGGAGGAGCTTTAGTCCACCACTAAATTATTACTGCCCCAACCCCTTGTTTGAAGGACCTGGAATACCAAGATATACCATAGGGAAGCATGAGAGTCAGATCTATGCAGCTAAGGAAATCCTTCCACAAAACTTTTCTTCTGAGCAACTCAGGGGAACAGAGCAATGTGCTAACACGTTTGTTAACAAGAAGTCCAACAAGCTGTTTAGTTTAGCTGGGGAAACCAAAGAGTGAGTCCAGGGAACTGT
Source organism: Neotragus moschatus (assembly GCA_006410615.1). NCBI lineage: Eukaryota > Metazoa > Chordata > Mammalia > Artiodactyla > Bovidae > Neotragus > Neotragus moschatus. The sequence goes on from SJYA01000483.1 coordinate 3,209, forward strand.
TCCCAGGAGAGGCTGTGCCTGCTTAATGAAGCAGAACCTCAACTTTAGTGATTATCAAACTTCAATGATTATCATTTTCTCTGCAGGGGCCTCTCTCTGCCTGAGTTGAGGAGCAGGGAGCTTTGGGGAGGCCCCAGCTTTCTCCTCATGCCTCCCTCAATTAATACTAATTGGGAACATGAAAATGCAGAGCAGGATGCAAAAAAAGCAGCTCTAGAAAACAGTTCTCCTAGGAATCCTTTCCCCAGGCCTGTGGGAGATATCAGCCTCACAGCTCTGCCTGAGCCATGCAGAAGTACATCTATTTACTATGTTCATAGAAGGGCCTGTGGATGTAAAGTGGTAGTCAGGAGGTCTGAGCTTTAATCGAGATTCTGCCACTAACTAACTCTTACCCAAAGTGGGTCACGCACCTTTCCTGAGCTGTATATATATTTTTTAGATTCTAGGTATTTTTGCCAGAAGAATCTTTGCCACAAGCAGTTTTACTGCACAACTAATTGACCATAAGACAATTTTGCCATAAGAAAAGAATGCAGTGAAAAAGATAAAAAGAAGATAATGAAATATAAAAAGTTAATAAAATGGTAAAAATATTTCATTATGAAGAGTAAAAATACAAAAATACCTGAAAACAAACTGGTGTAGCTTCATAGTTATAGTTGTATTAGGGTGAGGGAGCAATGATATTTCCTTTCTCAAAGTCAATATTAAGGACTCAGGATCTAATACTGGATGCAAGTTATTTTATATACATACATATATACATATATATATATATATGTATATATATATATCTGCCATAAGTCACTTTCAATTTCCCTGGAAGTAAAACAAACAGAGGAGGGATGCAGCTATTTCTTATCAATACATGTAGTGCATATAGTTGGAAGTATATATCTAGATTATATTTAAATTTTCCATCATATGTCCAGTCCTAAGATTTCACCAAATTATCTCAGCTAGATTCTGTGCCAAACACCGAAATTCTGTCTACACCATGTTCTCCACTATAAAATAGCAAAAAATAATTACCATTTTCAAGAACCATATTCATCAGGAATCATATGGTTATTTTTTTTTGAGACAGGAGAAATCTTATTCTTTTGCTTCCAACCTCAAATGTTGCTTGATACATTTGGTAAATACAGCACTCAAGAACAAGCCATTTTATCTAAATTAGCTGAAGCATTGATAATTAATGCTACTGAAGACTATGGTGAATTATAGTTTTTTATCTTTAATGCCCAAATTGGTGTATGAATAACTTGTTGTGTGGTGAAACTACTTGCAGAAAAAGTGTTTACAGTGAAAATAAGAGATAAAATTTTAAAAATATATATGTAAAATATGGAGATTTAATTTTATGATTAAAAATCTAATTTTATGATTGATTTATTTTATATTTAATTTTGTGAAGTATAATAAATGATTTGTTTTTTGTTCTGATATCCAGGATAACAGCATAAAGAAATAAGAATGTAGTTTCCTTACTTGTACTTAAGGGGAAAAAGTCTATTGAGTGTGAAAAAAGCAAAGGGAGAGTAAGATCAATATATGCCCCAAGAGATAGCTCACCTCCAAAAGAAGAGGGGTGTATTCTGTATTGTCAAACTTATTTGCTCTTTCAAACATTTAAAATATATCATTTTCTTTTTAGAAAGAACAGCATTTCCTCTTAAGGAAAAAAAAAAAAAAAAGATCAGTTCTGATCACCTGCCTGTGAGTTCATCTCTGCTTCTCTCATACCCATAGATATGTATGATACTTATGTCTCATGACTCTGAGTGCACTGAAAAGTTGGAACCTCAAGTGCAATTTTTCAGTGTTGATAATACTATAGAAGAACATACAGTCAGAAAGCCTTGGGTTTAAATTNAAAAAAAAAAAAAAAAGATCAGTTCTGATCACCTGCCTGTGAGTTCATCTCTGCTTCTCTCATACCCATAGATATGTATGATACTTATGTCTCATGACTCTGAGTGCACTGAAAAGTTGGAACCTCAAGTGCAATTTTTCAGTGTTGATAATACTATAGAAGAACATACAGTCAGAAAGCCTTGGGTTTAAATTCTACTTCGAAAATCAGCAGTTGTAAAATTTAGTTGAGTTTAGCAAACCCCTTTTCCCCTCATTTTTAAAACAGAAAAAGTTAATAATACCTACTTTAAGGTTGTTGGGAGAATAGAGATAATTTCTGCTGGCAGATTAGAGGTGCTATAAGAATAAAACTCAACTTTGCTGATTTCTATTATTATCAGCATTATCATTGCACATCTAGTACCTAATAGGACCAAAGAGATAAGTCTTAAATCTATAAGAAAAATAGTTCTTTGAAGAATTCAACAAAAGGCTAAAAATCCCCAATGAAATTTAGTTCTGTGTCTCTTCAGAAGTCCTGCAGTCACTCACAGACTGAACTGCTTAAAAGTGGTCAGAAACACTTCTGAAACTGACTCAACTCATTAGTTATCTTTGAGAATCTGAAGTTTTCTGACTAGGGGCAAGCAGATCAGAGCATTTCTTTTAGTCATAATCTAAAAGGAGATCATATCTAGAAACATTTGGGACCTCAATTATTGCATACTAGACTTAATGAGTTATTTGGAAAAATCAGGGTGCATGACAAAGGTCCCCGATCAAAGCCTGGTACAGTGAGGAGATTCAGTTAATGTTACATTTCTATCTTCTCCTTTAGAAATGTGAGACTACAAGAATCCTTATCACAGTGTGATCACTTTTTAGCTCACAGTACTGCTTATAAGTTCTGGTCTTCCTGTATGTTCTATTGAAAATACATATTTAATTGACTTCAAGTAGCAAAACAAAACAAAACATTTTTTTAAAGACAATGTGTAGAGCAGTTTTAGGTTCACAGCAAAATTGAGTAGAAATCACAGGCTACCATATAGCTCCTGCTCCCCCAGGGGCACTGCCTCCCTGGAACAGCAACATTCCCCACCAAACTGATACATTTGTTACAACTGATGAACCTACACTGACCCATCATTATCAGCCAAAAGTCTTAAGTTACATCATTATCACCAAAGGACAACAAAAGTGTATATTCTATGGGTTTGGAGAAATATGTAATGACATATATCCCCCGTGACAGTATGTTTCAGTATAGTTTCACTGCCCTAAGAATACAACTGCTACAACTCTTTGTCTCCTACTGCCTAGCCCCTAACAACCATTGATTGTTTACTGTCAACATACTTGGTTCTTCCCTAAGAATGATGAACTGGTGTCAGTTTATACTGTTTTTTCAAAGCAATCATAAAGAATTCTGAAGAAACTAATAAAGCAACCAATAAGAAGTCAGAGATGTGAACTAGGTCGGGTGAGGGTAAGAAAGAGGAAGAGAATAGTTGAGAAGATATTCAAAAAGGCAAAAGGAGGACTGTATGACAGAGAAGGGCAGGGGCGTGAGAACATTAGCTAGGTAGCTAGGAAGACATTCAGTTTCACGGTTTTATTATATGAATGAGGGGGAAAGTGACTTCTATCCATTGACTTTTCAGTGCCATATAAAGCTTGGTCCATAGCAGTTAGACCAGGGGAAGGTGAACAGATCAGAGCATTTCTGAGGCTCTGATGTACGCCAGTTCCAAAGGCAACCAGAATTTGGCAACAGGAAGAGAAGCTGGAAGTCAGAGAGGACAGTCAGAACTGGAAGGGGAATGAGTGTCTGAGTCGGTGGCCCAGTGTTTAGGGAAGGAGCAGACTTTTCTTTTTGCAGATGTTGAGTAAAGGGAAGTTTTGCCTGTTGGTAGGAGAAGGAAGTCAGAATAGAGGTATTGTGGGGTAGGTTTGTTTAGAACAGAAATCAAAGACTGACATTTCTAAGAGAAAGAACATCTGCAAATGAGATGCTGTTTCTGCAAACTGCATTGCTCCTGACTCTTCTCCCAGGTGGTGACAATGAGGACGGTAAGAATTCTGTTCAAAAAGACGTGTGTGTGTACGTGTGTGCATGTGTGTGTACGTGTGTGCGTGTGTGTGTGTGATACATGTGGGCAGGCACGTCCACCTGTTTGAGCTGGTGTGTGTGAATGTGTGGTATGCATGAGTGTATTGAGTGGTTTCCCCTACCTAGAGATTGAGAATATCAGCCTAGTGTCATTCCAGTATCACTGACTCCAGGTCCAGGGCTCTTTTGAACATTGTCTACTATGAGTCCCTGGGGCAGCCAAATGTTTGCTGAGGTATCTTGTTTTTCCCCTAAAGTCTGAGTTTCCTCTCTTTGGAACCTGTTTTTCTTTTTTTTCTCTCCTTCCCAATGCCCTTTCTCATTCTCTTTGTTCTTTTCCCAGATTTCCAGGAGCCAATCACTTTCCAAATCATTCGGATCTCATCATTTTATAGCCGATTCTTTACACAAAATCTGGGCTCAGCTTGGTTGGATGAGTTCCAGACTCATGCCTGGGAAAACAAATCTGACACAGTCATTTACCTGCGTCCTTGGTCCAAAGGCAACTTCAGTGATGAGGAGTTGATAGAAGTGGAAAACATACTTCATACATTCTTCATTAGACTTGGTCAGGCGCTTTACAACCATGCCAGTCAATGGCATCTTGAATGTAAGTTCAGTTCCCTCAGTGGGGGTTGGGGATATGGTGCAAGTTATAATGTGTGTGTGTGTGTGTGTGTGTGTGTGTGTGTGTGTCTCAGTGAGTTTCTTATTTCTCTAATAAGGAGCCTCCATCAATTCTGAGCCTTACCACACACTCTCATCTTCCTCATTCCTTAGTTCACTTATTAAAGTGTGATTTTATCCCCCATTCAATCGCTTTAGCGATGTGTCTGTATATTCAGTGTAACCTACAGCGTTCTACTTATCCTAAATTATTATAATCCTAAATCTCTCACACATATCTCATACAATCCTAAATCTCTTACCCACATAGTTTACAATGCCTTCTTCAAATACTTTGCCCCTCATGTCATTCATCTCTTTCTGCATCTCCAACTACTACCGGTTCCCAATCTCTGAACCTCCATTCAAACTAAATTTTGCTCCATTCCCTCAAATTTTCTGAAATCCTCCCTTATGCTTCTATCATCTTTTAATTACTCATTTTATTATATTTTTTATTACTCCTTCTTTCTTCTAATTTAGAACTTTTCTTCCCCAGATCCCTTTGAACTGCAGGTAGCAGGTGGCTGTGAGAAGCACATCAGAGATGCCTCAGTAGGATTTGTGCGAGTCGGTTATCAAGGATCAGACTTCCTAAGCTTCCAGAAAAATTTATGGGTACCCTCTCCAGAAGGTGGAAGTAGGGCTGAGTTTGTCTGCGCACTATTCAATTTGTACCAAGGCACCCAGGAAATAATACACAAGCTGCTCACTGACACCTGCCCACGTTTCCTCTTGAGTCTTCTTGATGCAGGAAAGGCGTATCTCCAGAGACAAGGTCAGACCTGCACCCTTCCTCCACACATTTTCTGTTATAAAAACCATACCTTCTCATCTTGCTAACAAAGAGCCAAGTGAGGGAGGGGATATTGGTTGACAGATTGCCAACAGTGGGAAAAGTATGTCCATCTAAACTGACATGAAACTTTGAACCTCTGAATCTGTATTGGAGTCCTCACCTGACTATCTTCCCTGTCCTCTGCAGTACGACCAGAGGCCTGGCTCTCCCCTGCCCCCAGTCCTGGCCTTGGCCAACTGACGCTGGTTTGTCACGTCTCTGGCTTCTACCCAAAGCCCATCTGGGTGATGTGGATGCGGGGTGACCAGGAGCAACAGGGCACTCAGAGAAGCGACGTCTTGCCTAACGCTGATGGGACATGGTATCTTCGGGTTTCCTTGGATGTGGAAGCCAGTGAGGCATCTGGCCTGAGTTGCCGGGTGAGGCACAGCAGTCTAGGAGGCCAGGACATCATCCTCTACTGGGGTGAGGAAGAACTGGGGCCCTGCTGGGATGGGAATAGGTGGTCCTCAAGCAGACTAAGAGAGCCAGGTGAAAAACTGGGGATTCTAGGCAGTCCAGACCCAAAAGGAATAAAAATAAGAAATATGGGAGTTGAAAACGAGAGCCCCATAGTTATAAGAAGGAGGTTAGATGGAGTCATCTCTAACGAGGGATAAGAGAGGAAACAGGGAAGAAGGAGATTGTTGAGGCAGACACTTGAATAGCAAACGAAAAGCATGGAAGTGCAGCAAAACAGTGGGTGGGTTTGAGAAGACACTGTTGTGTGCACCCCGCCCACAGATCATCACAGCTCCACTGGCTGGATCATCTTGGCAGTGATTGTGCCCCTGGTCCTCCTGGCTGGTCTTGCCTTTTGGCTCAGGAAGAGCTGGTGAGTTCTTTGGGTCCTGCCTTCCCCCAGTTCCCACGTGTCTGCCCACCTGTTGTTCTCTCTCTCTTCTCATTCTTCTCCTCCCAGCCCCTTTCCTTCTTGCCCCTCATTTCTCACTTCCACCTCAGGTAGAATGACTTCAATCTCTGTTCTCATCAGGACTTGCTGTAAACCTCCAAACACGCTTCTCCCTTTGGAATGGGATCCCAGCAGCCCAGGAACCCAGGACATATCTAAATAGAACTTGGTGATGATGGTCTTTCCACTCTCTTTGTACAACTTCTTTGGATGCTGCTTTTTTTCTGCTGAATGATCAGTTGTTAATATAAGCAATAACAAATGTAATTTTGCAGGATTTGTTGTTCTAACCTAGGTTTGAGACTTAAAAATTCATAATTTAAATTCTGAATGGAATACAGTCCTAGGATCCTTCGTGTACTCAAATGTGAATGAATCATTAGGCTTATTTCAGATGTCACTTCATCCAAAGGGCCTTTCCTAATTCACCAGTGAAAGCTGTCCTCTGCCTCGTCTGAATTCCCAGCAAAATTTAACTGGACTTTGGTAAATCTCCTCCTCACTTCAGGTCCTTTGTGGCCACTGTCTAGTTCTCTTCCCCCTTCTAATTTTTAAGCTCTTGAGAACAAAGTTCACATGTTTTACTATATGCATCCTTGGAAAAATGTCTTAACCTGTGTGTGATATGTTCTCCATAAAAATCTTTGTTAAATTTATTTCAATTTTATAGCCTTTTAAACATCTATTTCTTTCCTGCTATCTTTGTAGTAGTTGAGACATTTGATGCTCTTCTGACTAAAGTCCTTCTTACTTGACCAAGAAATTTCAAAATTTTCTGGTTCCTTAGTGACTTCTCTGAGCTCCTGAGGAGAAAGAGAGTTTTGCCTCTGACAATTCTAATTATTTAAGTCTACAGACCTATTGGGATGAAGTGTTGCTCCAAGTATTCTAAACAAAAAGAGGAAGGCAGAATACAGACCCTTATTTTCAGGGTGGTTCATGGATGAGAACCAGAATTACCATCTTGGAAATTGTTATAAATATTGGATCTTGGATCTCTTCTTAGAGACTTCATGAATCATAATTTTCATTTTAGCAAAATCAGAAGGGGTTCACAGTTGCGTTTAAATTCCAGGAGCACTTACATGAGTGTGCCTGAGAAGTGCTGGTGGGAGTATTTCCCTGAAGAGAAAAGCAAAGTCAAGCGAAAAAAACAAGAATATTGATCCTCAGGACTGAAGTGAGATCGAGGCAAGGAGATTACATAGAACATGTTCTTGTTATTCATGATGCTGTGTTAGATTTACAGGAAATGCTGACTTAGTGAAAACTGAGCCATTGCTTCTAGAGCAAATGCAGAGTTCGGTTCCAATGAGCTTCTGGTCACAACATTTTCTGTCAACTAATAAATACATAGCTTTATGTGAGATTCTGCATATATACATTTCAAAATAATCTATTAATTATATAAAGTATTTCTTAATGATAAAATGCCAGCCAAGAAGTGTTTAATCTTTTCTTGGTCTTGGGTAACACTATCATAAATTTCTTTGACTTTCAGCCATACCACTGTGCTGTCCACTATACTTTTAAAAATAAAGAAAAAAGGAAACAAACAAAAACCAGTCACATCTCATGAATCCACAAATCGAGCTCTTTCCCCAGCTCTTCGGTAGCTTCATCGTAACATTGTAGATGTTACTTTAATGCTTTCTGGAGTGGCTCCTCTTACAAATCAGTAAATTTCCTTCTGTTTTCCTGGATTTACTGCGCTGTTGATTCATTAACACTGAACTCATGGCTCACAGTCTTACCATGCGCACTTGAACAAAACTTTATCTACGTGAGTGTTTTTTTCATAAGACGTGTCCCAACCTTTCTGTGCTTAGGAACACCAGACAACACTTCAACACTTTGCCTTAGGACTATTTTAAACAGCAACATCATCATCAAAGAGCACAGATACACAGGAAATGTGGGCTAAGTACATGGTGGAAAGCGTATGTTTACCGTTTGAGAACTGATATAAAAATGCAGGGAGTCACCTTTCTCATCTGGGAACTTGTGAGGCAGGTGATATTTCGTACCTCGCTGCACACATCCATGAATGACTGTGACAGCATTGTTGAGTATTTACTTTAGCATTAAAAATAAATTTTAGCAGATAGATAAATAAGCACATGCAGAACTGGTGAATAGTGAAGATAGACTCTTTATCACTAATGAGCCAAATTGGCAGGGTGAGCTGAGATATCCATGGAGAGACTTCGGTTATTTTAGGATTCATTGATCAATTCAACAAATAATTGTTAAGCACTTATCTTGCATCAGGAACAAATTGAGCATAAAGTAATGGGGGAGAGAAAGATCACCCGTGTGTTCTGAGCTGAAAATGTTTGCCTTGCTAGTTTGTATGTCTTTTGGGGAAAAATATCTGTTTAGGTCTTCTTCCTATTTTTTTTTTTTTTTTGTAAATTGGGTTGTTTATTTTAATGATAGTGAGTTGTATGAACTGTTTATGCATTCTGATTAACCTTTCACTGGGTTGTGTCATTTGCAAATAAGTGTTCCCATTTAGGGTAGGTTGTCTTTTCATTTTGTCCATGGTTTCCCGTTTTGTGCGAAAACTTTTGTTTAATTATGCCCTGTCTATTTTTGCTTTAGTATCCATTGTCTTAGGAAACAAAGGAAATATTGCTACAGTTTATGTCAAAGAGTGTTCAGCCTGTTTTTCTTCTAGGAGTTTTATAGGTTTGGGTCTCATATTTAGGTCTTATTCCATTTTATTTTTGTGTATGATGTGATAATATTCTAATTCCATTTTTTTTATATTTATCTAGCTTTCCAAGCACCACTTATTATAGAGACTGCCTTTTCCTTATGTATATTCTTGTTTCCTTTGTAGTAGATTAATTGACCATGGGTTTAATTCTGGGGTCTCTAATATGTGCCATTGATCTATGTGTCTCTTTTTGTGTCAATATCGTATTGTTTTGATTACCATAGCTTTGTAATGTATTCTGAAGTCAAGAGTGCTTCTATGGTGACTCAGACAGTAAAGAATCTGCCTCCAATGTAGGAGACCGGGGTTCAATCCCTGGGTTGGGAAGATCCCCTGGAGAAAGAAATGGCAACCCACTCCAGTATTCTTGCCTAGAGAATCCCAAGGACAGAGGAGCCTGGTAGGCTACATACAGTCCACATGATTGCAAAGAGTTGGACACAACTGAGTGACTGATACTTTCACTTTCACTCACTGAAATCAAGGAACATAAATACCTCCAGCTCTTTGTCAAGACTGTTTTGGCTATTTGAGGTCTTTTGTGATGTGATTCATGGGGTTGCAAAGAGTTGGACACGATTGAATGACTGAACTGAACTGAACTGACTGATGTTTTCATATTTGAAATTATTTGTTCTAGTTTCATGAAAAAATGCCATTGGTACTTTATAGAGATTGCATTGAAATTGTGTAGTGGCTTGGGTAGTGTGGTCATTTTACCAATATTAATTCTTCCAAGCAATAAACATGGTATATTTTCCTATTTGGTTGTGTTGTTTACAATTACTTTCATCAGAAACAGCATCACATTTTATAATAACATATAGAAACAGAAGGATAATTCAGTAAGAAAGTGAGGAAGAGAAGAGAATGGGGATAAGTCAAACAATCAAGCCATTTATAAAGAAAGTCTGCTTAGACTAAATGATATCCATGAACCATAAATGGAGAATAATTCAACAGTGCACTAATGATTCTAAAGGCAAAATACAAAACAACAGTTGGAAAATGTTTAATGATACTGTACAGAATAGAGACTGAATTTGGATTTGCTGTTCAGTTGCTAAGTTGTGTCTAACTCTTTGTGACCCCATGAACTGCAGCATGCCAGGCCTCCCTGTCCTTCACCATCTCCCAGAGTTTGCTTAAACTCATATCCATTGAGTTGGTGATGCCATTCAACTATCTTATTCTCTGTTTCTGTCTTCTCCTTTTGCCTTCAATCTTTTCCAAAGTAAGGGTCTTTTCCAACAAGTGGGCTCTTTGCATCAGGGGGCCAAAGTATTGGAGCTTCATTTTCATCATCAGTCCTTCCAATAAATATTCAGGGTTGATTTCCTTTATGATTTACTGGTTTGATCTCCTTGCTGGTCAGGGATATCCCAAGAATCCTCTCCAGCACCACACTTTGAATTAGGATAATGGGTTTCATAATAGGCAGTATCTTAATAGGGAAAACAAACACAAAACTATGCAATATTGTTAGTTTTATAGCAAACTCCCTGGTGGCTCAGACGGTAAAGTGTCTGCCTGCAATGCAGGAGACCTGGGTTCGATCCCTAGGTCGGGAATATCCCCTGGAGAAGGAAATAGCAACCTGCTCCAGTATTCTTGCCTGGAGAATTCCATGGACAGAAGAGCCTGGTAGAGTCCATGGGATCACAAAGAGTCGGATACTACTGAGTGACTTCACTTCACTTCACTTCACTTCATGCAATAGTTTGCATAGTTTTATAGCAAAATTATTCAAATAAAATACTTTTATATTGAAGAAAAGTATTGAAATATCTGCAACCTCAAGGATCTCTGATTTAAAATGTTAAGGTTTTTCAGTCATTAAAGTCTATAAATGGGGCTTCCTTGGTAGCTCAGATGATAAAGAATCTACCTGCCAATGCTGGAGACCTGAGTTCGAACCCTGGGTTTGGAAGATCCCCTGGTGGAGTGAATGGATACCCAAGCCAGTATTCTTGCCTGGAGAATTTCATGGACAGAGGAGCCTGGCAGGCTAGAATCCGTGGGGTGGCTGAGCAACTAGCACTTTCACACTTTCACAAAGGCTCTAGATAGGGATACATTTCTATATTTTACCACTTGGTGACAGTAGAGATTAAAACAAAGCTTCAGCTACTTAATACTGGAATTTTCAGAAGGCTTCCAAATCATACTACTTAAATTCACAGTAACTTGTTCATTCTAAAAATAATTAAAAGTTGCTTATAAAACATGCACATAATATTAAAATTATATCAGCTATAATATGGAAATAGAATCCAAGGAAATATGTGGCCAGTAAAACAAGCTAAAAACACCAAGAAGGATTAATTTATAAAAGAAAGTATCATGGCACCATATGCACTGGCTATATGGGGTCATGGATTATTATTGGACTACATGATGAGTAAGACTGATCAACTATGTAGCCACAGAGCCTAGAAGAAACAGACAGATACATTGTTCAGTAAAGGCACAGCTCTTCCTGGTCCTGAGGCCCCAAGGAAAGTTCTTTCATCAGTTTCCATAGAGAAGAAACTGGTTCAGGGAACAATGTTCTTAGGAAAGTTCTTTCAGTAAATTTCATGAGGTTCACAGGCCTGTTGGTTTGTAGTCTCAAAGTAGGGTTAGCATGTCAGTCTAAAATGCGTTAAAAATTAAAAGGGGAAAATAACTCCATGCAGCACATAAGATCTGGTTCACCTGTGCAGTTCTTTGATGCTCTGGAAAATTCAACAGAAGGTCCTACATAACTTACAGAAATGAGTAGATTATAAGTGTTCCATAAATATGTTTATGTTGAACTAATTTAAATCTTTTTCAGCAACAATGACTTTTAGATTGTTACTCTAATATACACCATATGTATGAAAGTTTTATATAATCTGATAAATGCAGAGCAGTAACTTTAATCAGTGAAGTTGTTGGTGGAACTTGCAATTGGCAATTTCTTGTAACTTTTGGAGATCACTCATGGCCTGTTATTTGAATCTCAAGTTTGCTCCCAAGAGGCTGGTAGTACTTGTAGCAAGGACCAAGATTCTTCTCAAGATATAATATGGCTCTGCTCTAATATAAA
>SJYA01000484.1:0-44214 GCA_006410615.1 Neotragus moschatus
TCATGCAAAGAGTTGACTTGTTGGAAAAGACTCTGATGTTGGGAGGGACTGGGGGCAGGAGGAGAAGGGGACGACCAAGGATGAGATGGCTGGATGGAATCACTGACTCGATGGACCTGAGTTTGGGTGAACTCCAGGAGTTGGTGATGGACACGGAGGCCTGGCGTGCTGCAATTCATGAGGTCACAAAGAGTTGGACATGATTCAGTGACTAAACTAAACTGAAATGTGGTGTTTCACCTTGACTTTGTCCTTTTTGGGACTCTCTGGGTTTCTTGGACTTGGGTGATTATTTCCTTCCGCATTTAGGGAAGTGTTCAACTATTATCTCCTCAGGTATTTTCTCATGGTCTTTCTTTTTGTCTTCTTCTGAGACTGCTATGATTCGAATGTTGGGGCATTTAACATTGCTCCAGAGGTCTCTGAGATTGTCCTCATTTCTTTTAATTCGTTTTTCTTTTTTTCTCTCTGATTCCTTTATTTCTACCATTCTATCTTCTACTTCACTAATCCTATCTTCTGCCTCCATTATTCTATGATTTGTTCCCTCCAGAATGTTTTTGATCTCATTTATTGCATTATTCATTATATGTTGACTCTTTTTTATTTCTTCTAGGTCATTGTTAAACCTTTCTTTCATCTTCTCAATCCTTGTCTCCAGGCTATTTATCTGTGATTCCATTTTGTTTTCAAGATTTTGGATCATTTTCACTATCACTATTCGGAATTCTTTCTCAGGTAGATTTCCTATCTCTTCCTCTTTTGTTTGGTTTGGTGGGCATTTATCCTGTTCCTTTACCTTCTGGGTATTCCTCTGTCTCTTCATCTTGTTGTTATTGCTGTGTTTGGGGTTGCCTTTTTGTATCCTGGAAGTTTGTGAAGTTCTCTTTATTGTGGAGTTTCCTCACTGTGGGTGGGGTTGTACAGGTGGCTTGTGAAGGTTTCCTGGTTAGGGAAGCTTGTGTTGGTGTTCTGGTGGGTGGAGATGGATTTCTTCTCTCTGGAGTGCAATGAAGAGTCCAGTAATGAGTTATGAGATGTCAGTGGCTTTGGAGTAACTTTGGGCAGCCTGTATACTGATGCTCAGGGCTGTGTTCTTGTGTTGCTGGAGAATTTGCATGGTATGTCTTGCTCTGGACCTTGTTGGCCCTTGGGTGGTGCTTGGTTTCAGTGTAGGTATGGAGGCATTTGATGAGCTCCTGTCGATTAATGTTCCCTGGAGTCAGGAGTTCTCTGGTTTTCTCAGGATTTGGACTTAAGCCTCCTGCTTCTCGTTTTCAGTCTTATTTATACAGTAGCCTCAAGTCTTCTCCATCTATACAGCACCATTGATAAAATATCTAGAGTAAAGATGAAAAGTTTCTCCACAATGAGGCACACCCAGAGAGGTTCACAGAGTTACATGGAGAAGAGAAAAGGGAGGAGGGAGATAGAGGTGACCAGGATGAGATGAGGTGGAATCAAAAGAGGAGAGAGCAAGCTAGCCAGTAATCACTTCCTTATGGGCGCTCCACAGTCTGGACCGCTCAGAGATGTTCATGGAGTTACACAGAGAAGAGAAGAGTGAGGAAGGAGACAGAGGTGGCCAGGAGGATAAAGGGGGGAATCAATAGGAGAAAGACAGATCCAGCCAGTAATCAATTCCCTGAGTGTTCTCCACCTTTCGGAACACACGAGATTCACAGAGTTGGGTAGAGAAGAGAAGAGGGAGGAAGGAGATAGAGGCGACCTGGTGGAGAAATCCAAAGGGGGGAGAGAGTAGTCAAGCCAGTAATCTCGCTCCCAAGTAAAAATGGGTACTGAGGATGGGGTTCTTAAAGGTACAAAATTGATAACAAATACCAAAATGCAAAGATTAAAACCTAGAGTAGAGGTTGGATTTTAAAAAATACCATATTAAAGAAAAAAAAGTCACAAAAACGTGTGTGTGTTTATGTATGTGTATACATATATAAAGTTTGGAGACGGAAATGGCAACCCACTCCAGTATTCTTGCCTGGAAAATCCCATGAACAGAGAAGCCTGGTAGGCTACAGTCCATGGGGTCGCAAAGAATTGGTCACGACTGAGCGACTTCACTTTTCCTTTAAAAAATAGAGTCTCTCTCTCTCTTTCTCTCTCTCTCTCTTTTTTTATTTTTTGCAAATTAATAGTAGGTTATAAAAATGAAAATTAAAGGAGTAATAGAGAACTTAAAAATAAAAAAAAATTAAAAAAATAAAGAATGGTAGTGAAAATAGTAAAACTATATCTAGGACTTTCTCTGGTGGTGTTGTGGGCAGTGTGGGGTCAGTTCATTTTTGGATAGTTTCTTGATCTGGCTTATATTTCTCAAGATCTATAGGCCCCTTCCTATGTAGTTGGTACTAACTACAGGGTTTTAATCTATTGCACCTGTCACTTCCAAGGAGGTTCCCTCTGTTTTAGCTTCTTCTGTTTGCTGATCTCTTCGGTATCTAATTTCCACCTTGACACAAGGGGGTGGTGGTGGACACTGTTTTAGGCTCACTTGTTCAGTTGTGCTGTGGGGAGGGAGGGACGCTGGAAACAAATAACATTGGCATGTGCTTGCAGTGTCTCAGCCACACTGGGCTTGCCCCTGCTCACGGCATGTGTGCTTTCCCTGTCTACACTGCTTAGGCTGTAGGTTGCTTTGCCGGTAACTGTCTGAGGCTGGCCCTGGGTTGTATGCACTTCCCAGGTCTAAGCCGCTCAGGTTCAGGTACTTGAGTAGTCCTCAGAGGCGCAGACTTGGTTGGGCCTGCGTTTTGTGCCCTTCCCAGATCTGAGCAGCTCAGGTGACCAGGTGTTTGGTGAGTGCAATCACTGCAGCTTATCACCTCCCCCATCCCTGCTGCTTGGTTTTCTGAGTGTACAACTGGCACATCTTCTCAGGCAGATGTTGACTGTCCAGCATCCCAAGAAGTCTTAGTTAGCAATGAAGCCTGCTTGCAGTTTGGTAGATAATGCCTCTGGGGCCGCTATTGCCCCCTTCCAGCTCTGACTGCCTATCACCAGAGGGGGATGATCTGCAGCTGGCTAGCTCTGCTCAGTCCTTTGTTCTGTGAGTGGGCCTGGCAGTGTCTTAGGTTAAGGCTTTTCACGTGGTAGCTATCCCACAGTCTGGTTTGCTAGCCCAAGTTAGTTCCCTCAGATTGCCCTTGGGGCATTCAGGCCCAGTCCTTACTCTAAGCAATGCAGCCCGCACCTCCCTGCCCAGCCCCCGCTTGCTAGTGGCTGATGCAGGCGTCTTTGCTGCTGCTCTGCTGGGGGAGTTACCACTGGGCATGTAATCTGTGGGTTGTAATTCTTTATTTATTTCCCTCCTGGTTATGTTTCCCTCTGTGGTTCCGAGGCTCACCACAGACTTGGCAGTGAGAGTGTTTCCTGGTATTTGGAAACTTCTCTTTTTTTAAAGACTCCATCCCTACCTCTTTTGTCTCCTTTTTTGTCTTTTATATTTTTTCCTACCTCCTTTCAAAGAAAATGGGCTGCTTTTCTGGGTGCCTGATGTCCTCTGCCGGCATTCAGAAGTTGTTTTATGGAATTTACTCAGCGTTCAAATGTTTTTTTGATGAATTTGTGGGGGAGAAAGTGGTCTCCCTGTCCTATTCCTCCGCCATCTTAGGACCGCCTCCCCTACATTATTTTTGTGAGATTTATTCATGTTGTTACACGTAGCAGTAATTTATTATTTTTCATTGCTATGTAGTATTTCATTGTGTGAATATACCACAATCTACTTGTTCTACTATAGATAAACATTTGAATTATTTCTAGATTTTAGCTATATTGAGTAATGCTGCTCTGAGAGTTGGACTGTGAAGAAGGCTGAGCACCAGAGAATTGATGCTTTTGAATTGTGGTGTTGGAGAAGACTCCTGAGAGTCCGTTGGACTGCAAGGTGATCCAACCAGTCCATTCTGAAGGAGATAGGCCCTGGGATTTCATTGGAAGGAATGATGCTAAAGCTGAAACTCCAGTACTTTGGCCACCTCATGGGAAGAGTTGACTCATTGGAAAAGACTGATGCTGGGAGGGATTGGGGGCAGGAGGAGAAGGGAACGACAGAGGATGAGATGGCTGGATGGCATCACTGACTCGATGGGTGTGAGTCTGGGTGAACTCCGGGAGTTGGTAATGGACAGGAAGGCCTGGCGTGCTGCGATTCATGGGGTCGCAAAGAGTCAGACACGACTGAGCGACTGAACTGAACTGAACAGTTTTTTGCACATCTTTTGTGAACATAAACACTCATTTCTCTTGGGTATATACATATAAATGAAATTGCTGGTTCACAGGTTATATACACTTCATATTTAATAAATACTGAGAAACATTTTTGTAGTGTTTATACCAATCTACCTTCCATCTTATTAGCATCCTCAATCATACTGATATATTAACATTTTTAATTTTAACCTTCTGATGGATGTGTAGTGCATCCAATTGTTATTTTGTTTCATTTCTCCCTGTTGACTAATGGTACTTAACATCTTTTCATCTTTTCCTATTAATCATTTGGATACACTCTTTTGTGGAGTACCAGTTTAAGATTTTAGCTATGTGTGTGTGGTGAGGAGGAGACTACACCACCGTTTTTTTCTACCATGCCAAAAAACAATTCAGTATTTAACTTACTGAACTGAAGTTCCTTTTTTTTTCTTTTTTTAATTAATTAATTCATTATTTTTTTTAAGTTTAAATTTTTATTTTTTAGTTTGTTTTGCTTTACAATACTGTATTCATTTTGCCATATATTCACATGAATCAGCCACAAGTGTACCTGAGTTCCCAATCCCGACCCCCCCTCCCCACACCATCCCTCCAGATCATCCCTGTGCATCAGTCCCAAGCCTTCTGCATCGATCCTAGACTGGCGATTTATTTCACTTATGATATCATACATGTTACAATGCCACGCTCCCAAATCCTCCCACCCTCTCCCTCTCCCACCGAGTCCAAAAGGCTGTTCTACACATCTGTGTCTCTCTTGCTGTCTCGTGTACAGGTTTTTGAGGTGGATGGAACTGGAGCCAATTATACAGAGTGAAGTGAGCCAGAAAGAAAAACACCAATACAGTATACTAACACATATATATGGAATTTAGAAAGATGGTAGTGTTAAATCTGAATTGAAGTTCTTTATAAGTTTTTTATACTAGTCTTTTGTTTGATATGGATTGTGAGCATATCTACCAGTCTCTGGGTACTTTTCACTGTCTTCAAGTTGCATTTCGATGAAAAGTATTCCTTATTAATGGCTTGAAGTTCATTGATATCTTTATTTATTATTATTTTATTCTACTCTTGCAAATTATTTACACAAACCTGGTGGTCATGATGAAATAGTCTCAGTCTCTGGTTCTAAAACTTGAGTGGACATCAGAATCATCCAGAAGCCTTTTCAAAGTGCATATTATTGAGACAAACTTCTGAAGTTTTTAATTCTTTAGGTCAGGGAAAAGGTTTAAGAACTTAATTTCTCATGACTTCCAGATGATACTGACTCCGCTCATCTGGGAATCCCACCTTACAAAACACTTTACTATTTTATATTTGAGAAGCTTAATTACTTTACCTTTTATATTTATATCTACACTATACCTGGGACTTCTCAGGTGGTGCTCAGTTCAGTTCAGTTGCTCAGTCATGTCCGATTCTTTGCTGCCCCATAGACTGCAGCACACCATGTTTTTCTGTTCACCACTAACTCCTGTAGCTTGCTCAAACTCAGGTCCATCCAATCGGTGATGCCATCCAACCATCTCATCCTCTGTCTTCCCCTTCTCCTCCTGCCTTCAATCTTTCCAGCATTCGGGTCTTTCCCAATGAGTTAGTTCTTCACATCAGATGGCCAAAGTATTGGAATTCAGCTTCAGCATCAGTCCTTCCCATGAATATTCAGTGCTGATATCCTTTACAATTGACTGGTTTGATCTCCTTGCAGTTCAAGAGACTCTTAAGGGTCTCCTCCAACATCACAGCTCAAAAACATCAATTATTCAGTGCTCAGCTTTCTTTATGGTCCAACTCTCACACTCATCCATGACTACTGGAAAAACCATAGCTTTGACTAGACAGACTAGTCAAAGCTAGTAGTAGTGCTAGAGGTGAAGAATCCACCTGCCAATGCACGAGACACAAGAGACGTGGGTTTGATCTCTGGGTTGAGAAGATCCCTTGGAGTAGGAAATGGCACCCACTCCAGTATTCTTGCCTGGAAATTTGCATGGGCAGAGGAGCCTGGTGGGCTACAGTCCATGGGGCCACAGAGAGTCGGGCAAGACTGAGCACACAGTACAATATACTTAGACTTGATTTTTGTGTATGGTGTGACATGGAGGTAAAATTGCATTTTTCAATGTTATTTGATTAATAACACTGATATGAAGTATTAATTATGGTGTAATTTAAGTGTCCCTATGTGTATATTGTTCTGTTGTGAAGTCATGTCTGACTCCTTGCAGCCCCTTGGAACCCATCTGTATATACATAGATCTGTCTTTGGATCCCTTATTCTCATCCTTTCTTCTATAAGTCTGTCTTTATGTCAATGCAATGTAGTAATCTTAGTTACTCTAGGTATTATAAACCCTGATAACCAATAGAGTAACTCTTTCTACTTTCTACATTTCAAAAAGGAAATGTACTGTATTCCTTTATGTTTAATGAAGAAAAGTCAGAAGAAAATTCAGAATTATTTCTACAATTTAGAAAGCAGAGATGTCTATTTAAATGTAAATAATGGGGTAACAATTATTCAGTCAGTTCAGTCGCTCAGTCGTGTTCGACTATTTGCGACTCCATGAATCGCAGCACGCCAGGCCTGCCTGTCCATCACCAACTCCCGGAGTTCACCAAAACCCATGCCCATTGAGTCAGTGATGCCATCCAGCCGTCTCATCTGTCGTCCCTTTCTCCTCCTGCCCCCAATCCTTCCCAGCATCAGTCTTTTCCAACGAGTCAACTCCTCGCATGAGGTGGCCAAAGTACTGGAGTTTTAGCTTTAGCATCTTTCCTTCCAAAGAAATCCGAGGGCCGATCTCCTTCGGAATGGACTGGTTGGATCTCCTTGCCGTCCAAGGTACTCTCAGGAGTCTTCTCCAACACCACAGTTGAAAAACATCAATTCTTTGGCGCTCAGCCTTCTTTACAGTCCAACTGTCACATCGATGCATGACTACCGGAAAAACCATAGCCTTAAGAAACAATACAGAGTTATAGACATTTTGGAAGTTACAGGTTACTTTCTTAAGCCATACCAACAGTCTCTGAAGTCTGGATATCTATAGGACACTTCTGTTAAACACACACACACACACACACACACATATGCGTGCGTGCGCACACACACACACACATTTGAAAGTCAATAAGAAGTAAAGTGAAGAAGATTTTGAAAGTGAATGTATCCAGTGTTATGGGCTGAATCGTGTCTTCCTGAAATTAATATGTTGAAGCCCTAATGCCTAGTGTCTCATAATGCAGCTGTACTTGGAGAGGGCCTTTTCAGAAGGTAACTAAATGAAGATGAGGCTATTAGGGAGGTCCCTAATCTAACCTGAGTGGTATCCTTACAAGAAGAGAGCATTTGCACATACACAGTCAAAAGGGATGTGCATGCACAGAGAAAAGATGGTGTGAAGACACTGATGTGAGAAGATGGCCACCTGTAAGCTGAAGAGAGACCTCAAGAGAAACCAAACCTTCTGACAACTTGACCTTGGACTTCTGGCTTCTAGATCAGTGAGAAAGAAAGTTTTGTTGTTTGAGTCACCCAGTCTGTGGTAACTGTTATGGCAACACTAGCAAACTAATACATGCAGTGCTGGCAAACTTTTCTTCTAGATGATTAGTCATGAGGCAAAGTAGACAAGGAAACAAGCACACAAGCTTTGTAGAATAATAGTTAAAAACTTAGAATTTTCAGAACATATTAAAATCAACATTGTCTTAAAACAGTTTTTATAGATGATGCTCTTAAGGAGAATTCTGAGTAAGCATGAAGCAAAAATCATCTTCACCTACTATCCATCTGATCATGAAAGAGTTAGTCATTCAGTCGTGTCTGACTCTTTGTGACCCCGTGGACAGTAGCCCACCGTGCTCTTCAGTCTACAGAATTTTCCAGACAGGAATACTAGAGTGGGGTGCCATTCCATTCTCCAGGGGGGCTTCTCAACCGAGAGATTGAACCTGGGTCTCTTGAGCCACCAGGTGAGTCCCCTATTTGATTATAAATGTCCTCAAAAATAAAGTGGGAAAAAAAGGGTATTAAATACAGTTGTATAAGAATAGGCACCTAATAAATGTGTTAACTATTATCCATATTACCTAGTATTGCTGAAGCAAGTGAACTCCAGTAAACAAAATGGCCAAGAAAATGTTCTCTGACTGTCCAAGATTCTCGCCAGTTTCCTGCAGAGAAGTTAAAAGTTAATATCTAACATGCCAGATGTTATACACGGTGCTCATTATGTAGGTTCAGTCTCAAATATCTTCACATCTTCATCAGTTTCCAAATTGAAAGCCACTTGAAATATTCTCGTGGATGTACAACCTTACTGCTCCTGCTTGATTATTGTAGCCAGTATTTGGGGCTCTGAATGAACAAGACCATGTAAGCAGCACAAATATAGATAAAATGACTTAATGAAAACTTAATGAGGCTCATTGCATCTCTGTACTTTCTCTCACAAGAGAAATACTCTCTACATTTATGGTTGGTTCACCCGTTTCTTTCTCTAGAGCTTCTGTATGCTCCCATTTCTCATCTTAGTGTTTAGCATGTCCCTTGGTGTTTATTAAATACTTATTGAATTAAGACATATGGAAATCTAAAGGAAAGAACTTTGGTTTAACTGATTTATATTCTAAGCTGCCTACAATTCTGTGTTGCTTTCTTCACTATGAAAAATAAACATTGTTTTTCAAATTTA
This sequence comes from Neotragus moschatus, assembly GCA_006410615.1. Taxonomy (NCBI): domain Eukaryota; kingdom Metazoa; phylum Chordata; class Mammalia; order Artiodactyla; family Bovidae; genus Neotragus; species Neotragus moschatus. The sequence goes on from SJYA01000484.1 coordinate 8,943, forward strand.
TTAATGTGCTTTGGAGCTTTTCTCTTTCCTGAATCTAAAAATTTATGCCTTTCATTGATTCTGTAAAATTATCAGCCACAGTTTCTTCAAATACTTCCTCTGCTCATTATTTGTTTTGTCTCCTAATGAATTTCCTATTAGACTTATCTTGGATTTCATGTTAGTGTTCATATCTCAACTTTTTTGTTTGTACTCAACAGCTATTTAACTCAGTCTTGTGCTATTAAAAAATTCTTCAGCTCTGTCAATTTAGAAATATTCAAAAATTGCTTTCTTTGTTTTTTTTGCTTAATCCATGAATCAAGTTTTAAATTATGGTATTTGGACTATTCATGAGCTCCAGTCTCAGACTTGTGATCAGTAATTCTCAGAATGAGAAGCAAGCAACCAAGCCAATGTTCAGCGAATACCCAGCCAATCACACTTCCTTTCCTGACAATTAGGTAGATATTAGTCAATTTTGTCACTGGGACCAGTGTATAACAGGAAACAGTTTCAAATTTCACTTTATTTGAGGCAAAGTCTCAAGGCCTTTTCCCCTTTTTTATTTTTTGGCTATCTGTGCAGCATGTGAGATCTTAGTTCCCCAATCAGGGATCAAACTCACTCCCCACGCATGGGATCACAGAGTCTTAACCACTGGACTGCCAGGGAAGTCCCGAGGCCTTGCTTCCTGATCTAAGTAACCACAATAGCCAACCCCCTAGGGAACATGTAGGATGTCTTGTATGCCTGAACATCATTTCCTGTTTGTATCTCTGGGTTTCCATTTTTTTTCTATGTTTGATTCCCTTATTTCATCAAGAGCAGAGCTATGTATTCAAAAAAGAATGAAAAGATATTTTTTATCTTGAATTTCTTAGTCTATTCAAGTTACACAATGTGCCATCTTGCCAGAAATAGAATCCATAACTGTGGACTTCCCTGGTGACACAATGTATAAGAATTTGCTTTCCAGTGCAGGGGACATGCATTCAGTCTCTGGTCCTGGAAGATTTCACATGCCACGGAGCAGCTAAGACCATGTGCCACAATTACTGAGCCTGTGCGCTGCAACTTCTGAAGCCTTCACACCTAGAGTCCATACTCCACGAGGAGAGAAACCACCACAATGAGTAGCCCCCACTCACTGCAACTAGCAAAAACTCATGCAAAGCAACCAAGACTTAGTGCAGTCAAATAAATAAGTAAATAAAAATAAAAAAATAGTACCAGCATTTGTTGAAAAATATTTCTAACAAAAAGAAAAAAGAATTCATAACTGTGTTTCATGTACTTATACACAGAAATCTAACAATCATGTGATAAAGCAACACTTTAGATTTGAAAGTGAGTTAGAAAGGAATACTGTAATTGGATTGAATGGGTAGGGACAATAAGAAGATGGAGAAGAGGACTGGGGGCTGAGATAAAGGCTTAGTGGAGAATGACTAGGAAAATACAGAAGAGTGAGAAAGAAGGAAAGCGTAGAATGGCAAAGAGGAGAACACACACGTGGGAAAGAGCAGGAGTCCAGTAAGGACCAAAAATGTTGGAGATAAATTTCATATTAGAAAATGCTCAGCTTTTTCCACTCAGTCACTTTTACAGATAAGAAAATTGAACTCAGAATACTGATAAAATTTCTCCAATACACTGTGTCCAGCAGGTATCCACTAAGGAGATCATCTTGACTCTCAGCCCAAAGCTCCTTTAAAAAGGGAAAATATTTTCTGTGGCAGGGGGTGGGGTGGGGTGGGTGAGAAGCACACAGATCAAATGCTTGAAAAAAGAAAAGGCAAGGGAAAACGTGATGCAGAGTGGGAGGGAAAATGAGATCAGTAAAAGATAAACTGGTATAAGAGGCAGTGGATTTCTCTAGAAGGGAAGTTGGGGTTTCTTTGGGCAAGGAGAAGGATGTAAGATGAGCCTGTGAGACAGCGTGGGAGAGAAGCTCACATCTGGGTCCTGAGGAGAAGGAATTCAAGAGTTGTGATGGTGTTTGGTGTTTGGAGGAGCACTAAATAAGAGATGTTAGAAAGAACAGGAGAATTCTGATGGCCCAAGCACCAGTGAATCAAAAGGGAGGAACCCGGGGAGGTCTGGTTACCCAGGGAAGAATACTTGACTCCCTTGTATCCTGTCAACGTGAATTCTGATTAGGGTTTATCTCACCTATTCTGGTTTTCTCTTCTGGGGTTTCTTGGTCCAAGGAGCACATAGTTAGCAGTGACCTATACAATCACCTTATTTTCTCCCAATTCCGCCCCCCTCCCCAGGTCATGGTCACCTTCCCTCTGGCCCCATTTTAATCCTTGAAGTTGACCTCCAGTTTTGCTTTTCTTCAGCTTCTTTAGTTCTCAGAATTCCTTAGGCAGTTCCTGAGAAGCCTTTGTCCTTTCTCCTCCTTCAGATCTGTCCTTCATCCACCATAGCTGAGTTTACCCTCAGGAGTGGAGTGGCCGGGGAAACTGCAGATCCGTGGTGGGGCCACGACTCAATTCCCAGCTGCTTCCTGCCCCCTGACTAGGATCAACTCTGCTATAGAAGTTGAGCTGAAGAATCAGGGGCTCTGCTCCACTTCTCTTTCCAGTTCTCTTCCCACTCTTCGCGCTCAGCTTCCTCTTCCTCCTCCTCCACTTTTAGCCTCTGCCTGCCTCCTCCTCCCTTCATCCTCTTCCTCTTTTGAGCTTCTTCCTCTCCTCCTCCACCTGTTATGTCCCCTGGTGACTCTGCCCAGCTCCTCACCTGTTGGCCCCAGACTCCATTCCTCAGCTAATTAACTCTTGTTTCTCTTCTACCTATCCAAACTCAAAGTGCCTGCTCCATGCTTTTCCCCAGTCCACAGTGAAGGATATAAGCACTGGTGGCTACACAGTTTTGGGACCCAGTATTCTTGAGAGTCCCTTGGACTGCAAGGAGATCCAACCAGTCCATCCTGAAGGAAATCAGTCCTGAGTGTTCATTGGAAGGACTGATGCTGAAACTGAAACTCCAATACTTTGGCCACCTGATGCGAAGAGCTGACTTGTTTGAAAAGACCCTGAAGCTGGGAAAGATTGAAGGCAGGAGGAAAAGGGGATGACAGAGGATGAAAAGGCTGAATGGCATCACTGACTCAATTGGGTAAACTCCAGGAGTTGATGATAGACAGGGAGGCCTGGTGTGCTGCAGTCCATGGGGTCGCAAAGAGTCAGACATGACTGAGCGACTGAACTGAACTGAACAAAATGTAAATATGGGGCTTTATGTGTAAAAAGCAGGGAAAAAGGGCTTTTAATGGTTCTAAGACATAAATCTTTTCCTTTTCTTTTGAAGTCAACTTCATTCTCTATCTCTATTTCTGTCTTTCAAGCTGTTTGTTTAGTTTTTTTTTTTTTTTTTTTTTTTGGTTTGTTTGTCTGTTTTAATTGGTTAGAATCACTGTCTCTAGGGCAAAGGAAATCTTATGGCAAGTGCATACTATCTTAATTTCCTGGATGCTTTACTTTCATGACTTTTTTGTGTGTGTTTAATAACTCCTGGTTAAAATGCAATCATACTGTGTACAAGAGACGCTGAAGTAAACAGTGTTTTTGTTTAATTTTTTGGTCTTGAAATAGACTTTTGTGACACACTGAGTGTGTAGATTTCTGTCAATTAGGTGTTAACTGGATTCATATTTTGTTGTTGTTTTAACAGTCTTCAAATTCCTCTAGCATTACTTTGTTCAGTGTGGATGGAGAATTTTTCTTAATGTCTGCTTCACTCACAGGCTTTGGTATTTCCTTTGTGAGATGCTTCAAGATTTATGACCACACTGTTGCCTCTTGTGCAGCAGTGGAAAGTTCCTACTACTCCAAGCTGGCTCATCTGGTTTGGAGACTGAGTAGGAGCATTATTTTTATTCTGACTGTCTCATTCTTAGGCAGGTGCCTAGTCTTTGAGTTTTGCGGGTTAGGCTTTCTAAGTGCTCCACCTTGCTCTCGGCAGGATGGAACCTCTAAAAATTAAGGACAGGCTATTTTAGTGTAACTTCTTCACTTTTCTCCTTCCTCCAGCTGTTGTGTGTCTTCACCTATGTCCTGAAGACAACAGAGCTTTCTTCCCTTCCCCCTCCCACACTCCCACCCTCCCTCCTTTGCTGTGTGGGAGATAGTGGAGAAGATCTGGTTGGGACTTCTTGCCTATCTCAGATCTCAGTCTTATACCATGAGGGAGGATTTCTCTGGCCTATATCCTTGATTTTAGTCTTTCAGGAGACCCTGATGAGGTCCATGGAAAAAAGTGAATTTCCCTTATCTGTATGGAGAAGGAAGTGGCAACCCACTCCAATATTCTTGCCTGGAAAATCCCATGGATGGAGGAGCCTGGTAGTCCACTGGGTTGCAAAGAGTCAGACACAACTGAGTGACTTTCCCTTATCTGTAACTCTCAGTGTGTAGATACTCATGCCTTTAGGAGTTTGTAAACAGTTTTATGTGAATTATTCTCACTGGCTTGTGTAGCATCTGACATCTGTCCCAAGTAAGCAAGGATTTGCACCTTGTATTTCCTTGGAGGAATCTGTCTTTCCTTAAGTTTTGGGTTAATTGATGGCCCTGATACTTCAGTCCTGTGATGGTTTCAAGAAAAGTTGTGATTTTGTTTGTCCAGCTTTTAAAAATTACAAATATTCAGTTCAATTTGCAGTTTTTTAAAATTATTTTTAAATTTTTATTTTTACTTTATTTTGCTTTACAATACTGTATTGGTTTTGCCATACATTGACATGAATCAGCCACGGGTAAGGAATCTCCACACTGTTCTCCATAGTGATTGTACTAGTTCGCATTCCCACCAACAGTGTAAGAGGGTTCCCTTTTCTCTACACCCTCTCCAGCATTTATTGCTTGTAGACTTTTGGATCGCAGCCATTCTGACTGGTGTGAAATGGCACCCCATTGTGGTCTTGATTTGCATTTCTCTGATAATGAGTGATGTTGAGCATCTTTTCATGTGCTTGTTAGCCATCCATAGGTCTTCTTTGGAAAAATGTTTATTTAGTTCTTTGGCCCATTTTTTGATTGGGTCATTTATTTTTTCTGGAATTGAGCTGTATAAGTTGCTTATACAGTTTTGAGATTAGTTGTTTGTCAGTTGCTTCATTTGCTATTATTTTCTCTCATACACACTGAGGGAACCAGAATTGAAAGAGACACATGTACCTCAATGTTCACTGCAGCACTGTTTATAATAGCCAGGACATGAAAGCAACCTAGATGTCCGTCAGCAGACGAATGGATAAGAAAGCTGTGGTACATATACACAATGGAGTATTACTCAGCCATTAAAAAGAATACATTTGAATCAGTTCTAATGAGGTGGATGAAACTGGAACAGATTATACAGAGTGAAGTAAGCCAGAAAGAAAAACACCAATACAGTATACTAACACGTATATATATGGAATTTAGAAAGATGGTAATGATAACCCTGTATGCGGGATAGCAAAAGAGACATAGATGTAAAAACAGACTTTTGGACTCTGTTGGAGAGGGAGAGGGTGGGATGATTTGGAAGAATGGCATTGAAACATGTATACTGTTGTCTAAGAATGAAAAGCTATTTTAGGTTCGAGACAGGATACAGGATGCTTGGGGCTGGTGCACTGGGATGACCCAGAGAGATGATATGGGGAGGGTCGTGGGAGGGGGTTTCAGGGTTGGGAACTCATGTACACCTGTGGTGGATTCATGTCAATGTATGGCAAAACCAAAACAGTATTGTAAAGTAAAAAAATAAAAATAAAAATTAAAACAATTACAAATATTCAAATGAAACTCTTTCTAGCTTTTTATTTTCTAATCTTAATTAAAAAAAATTATTCCTTGAATTAGTCTGAAATAATTTTTGTTTGCTTATATACTAAGAATTAACAAAATAAATAGCATAAATACATCTATCCAGGTTATAAGTAGTGTAAACAAATATTTAAGTGGCTTTAGACAGTTACAAACACCATGAAAGAGGGAGATCAGCATTTCCAGTAGAGAGCAGCATATGATAAAGCAAGCATGAAGCATTCAGGTAAGACCAGTAAGAAAATAATCTTGGATAAATAACTTCATTATATTCTATTAACTTTACTTCCTATATATTCTCGGTGGCTTCTTATTACGTGTTGACCTAAAACAAGTAGATGACCACATATATACCCAAACAAGATGGGTTTATTCTGGATGAGCAGAGAATTGCAATTTGGTGTCTGCAATCATGGTGACCCATGTGAAAGCTTGAGAGCCCCCACTTTGGGTCTCTCCCAAGTCTATTTAATTGAGGTTTCTGTTAATTTTTTTATATCATTAATAAGAGATTTACAGCAGGACCCTTTCTGTAAACTTCATGCTTATTAGCATATACTTTAATCTGAAGTAAAACTCTAAAGTTTTTCACTTCATCAAGTAGGGGTAAATAATGTTTTCTGATGTCTTGAATAATTTTATATTGAAGATCACTATAACATAAAACATCATTTAATGCCTGTATCAAATTATGCCAACACTCAAAAATATTCACTGAGCACCTACCACTTGCCAGGCACTCGTTAGATGTTGGAGATCCAGTACAGTAGGGGTTGTTGAAGAGAAAGCCACAGGCCCATATTGGAGTCATTTGGCTAAAGGGCATGATGCCAAATCTAGATTCAATATCTGACTTAACTGCATTTCCAACCTTCACCAGAACTGTAATCTTAATAAACTATTTTGTAATTTTCTGATCAGCACCAATGGGATAATCTCCCTGTGAGGCCCTCTCCATCCTCCAGAGGAAGAAGAGGAAATCTACATGATAAAATTCTCACTATTCCCTTCCCCTCAAAAAGAAGTTGTCCTGGTCTAGAAGAATCTTTTCTGTTGATAAATAGCTCACCTGATCTGCCCTTTTTATAAAAACCTTCCATTTTAGGCTGTTTCTCTGAGTGCCTTTGTAGTTGCTAGATGAGATGTTGTCCAATTCATGAATCATTGAATAAGGCCAGAAGATCTTCAAATTTACTCAGTTAAAACTTTTTTTTTTTTTTTCCCACACAGGCTATAGATGTAACACCTCAGGACAATCTCTGAAGTCAAGATCCTGTTGGGTAAACAAAACAAAAAAACAATTAAGGGTCACCATTTTGGAAAATGTTGTTTCAAGAATGCTTTGTATGTGTGTGTGTTTGTCTACAGTTTATACATTATAATAAGTCTCAGGACAGCAAGATTTGCAATTCTTGTTTCAGTGTTTTATCTCCCAAGGAATCTAAAAAGTCTTTGAATAAAGTTATTGCATTGTGTGTAACATGATTCACAAGTGTAACAGATGCTTGTTCTCAGGCAGGTGCTACGTGATTGTTAGATAAGTGACTATATGTCAATGCAAGTCAAACAGAGGAGAGTTTTCTTTATGTTGCAATGCTCCTGTGATCTCTGTGATGGCTACTGGCTACTCCCTAAGAATAATGAAGAATATGTGTCAGTTGATACTGTTTCTCAGGGAAATCATAGGGGATCCTGAAAAAGCTAGTAAAGCAATGAGTGAGATTTCAGAGGTGTGAATGAGGTGGGTGGGAGTGAGGGGGAGAAAATATTTGAGGAAATATTAAAAAAAAAAGCAAGAGAAAGAGTAACAGAAAAGAGCAGTGGCATGAGAACTTTAAGCAGGTCGCTGGGAAGACATTTAGTTTCATGCTTTTATTTCATGGTTGAGAAAGTCCTTACTGGTACATTGACTTTTCAATACACGTAAGACTTGGTCCAAAACAGTTAGCTTGGGAAAGATGAACAGGATGGAAGCTGATGACAAGGAGAGAATTTGGAAGCCAGAGAAGAGAGTCAGAACTGGAAGAGAAATGAGCATTTGAGTAGGCCGTCTGGGGATTAGGGAAGGAGCAGTTTTTTTTTTTTTTTCAGACAGTGAATAAAGGGAAAGTTCGTTGGTAAGAGAAGGAAGTTAGAGTAGAGGTGTTGTGTGGTAGGTTTGCTTAGAATAGAAATCAGAGACCAACTTTTCTGAGAGAAAAAAACATCTGCAAATGAGATGCTGTTTTTGCAACTTCCGTTGCTCCTGGCTCTCCTCGTGGGTGGAGACAATGAAGAGAATAAGAACTCTGTTCCAGAAGGTAGGTGTATGTGTGTGTGAAAGTGTGTGTTTGTGTGCGCATGCACGTGCATACCTGTGTGTATGGGGTTATTTCCCAAACCAGAAGATTGAGTATCAGCCTAGTTTCATTCTGAGTATCCCTGGCCCAGACCTCTGTGCTCTTTTGAAGATTATATGCATATATAGCACATAGGGCCCTGGAGCAGGCATGTGTCTGCTGAGATATCTTGCTTTTCATCTAGATTCTGAGTTTCCTTTCTTTGGCACCTTTCATCCTCCAATCTCTCCTTCCCAGTGCCCCTCCTCATTGTCTTTGTTCTTCTCCCACAGGCTTTCCGGAGCCCGTTTCCTTCAAACTCATCTGTGTCTTATCCTTTCACAACAGTTCTTGGGTGCAAATTCTGTGCTCAGGCTGGTTGGGTGAGTTGCAGACTCATGGCTGGAAGAGCAACCCTGGCACTATTATTTACCTGTGGCCTTGGTCCAAGGGCAACTTCAGCAATGAGGAGTTGATGGAACTGCAAAATTTTTTTCACATGAACTTCGCTAGATTTGTTCAGGCATTTTACAGCCATGCCAGGAAATGGCAATTTGAATGTAAGTTCATTTTCATTAACAGGGATTGGGGATATGGTAGGGGGTGTGTGGGTTCTAATGAGTTTATTTCTCTAAGAAACAGCCTACAATCAATTCTGAAACTTAACTCTTCACACCATAGAATTGCAATTGTATCCTTTTGGGCAGAGAGTAAAATCCAGACCCCGATTTCTCAGAAAGTTCAAGACTTCTGTTTTTACAGACTCCTCTCTCACTGACTGCAGGCTTGTGCCTTATTATCTTGCATCATCAGTCACTTGCAACCGCCCCTTTCCCCAGTTTCCAACTAGGCATCTATGTCTATATATTCAGTGTTATTTATTGCATTTCATTCATCCTGGGTTATTGTAACCCCCATTTTCTCACATTAACTCCTTCCTTATTCTCTTGCTCACATAATTTACACTGCCTTCTTTAAATATTTTACCTTCCTCCTTATGTCATTCATCTCTTCCTATATTCCCAATTGCCAATAATTCCCCTTTCTCTGAATATCTGATGAAACCAATCTTGCTTCATTTCCTCAAATCATCTGAAATTCTCCCTTCTGTTTCCATCATCCTTATATTAATTTTATCTTTTTTATGCCCTCTTTTCTCTAATTTTCTTTGCCAGATCCCTTTGAGGGACAGATAGCAAAAGGCTGTGAGCTGCATGCTGGGAAAGCGCCAGTAGGCTTTATGCGGACTGCTTATCAAGGATCAGACTTCTTGAGTTTTCAGAACAAGTCATGGGTGTCCTCACCAGAGAGTGGAAGGAATGCTCAGATCCTCAGAAGACTATTCAATTTGTTTGAAAGAAACCAGGAAACAATACACAAGCTGCTCAGTGATACCTGTCCACGTTTCCTCTTGGGTCTCCTTGATGCTGGGAAGGCATATCTCCAGAGACAAGGTTGGTTAGTTCCACACCCTTTTCCATTAACATTTTGTTCTAAAATCACACCTTTTCATTTCCTAATATGGAACTAAGAGGTGGAGGGGATAATGGGTGACAATCTTAGATATGGGAAAGTGAAAGTTGCTCACTTGTATTTGATTCTTTGAAATCCCATGGTCTGTTACAGTCCATGGAATTCTCCAGGCCAGAATACTGGAGTGGGTAGCCTTTCCCCTTCTCCAGGGGATTTTCCCAACCCAGGTCAGATCAAACTCAGGTCTCCTGCATTGCACGTGGATTCTTTACCAGCTGAGCCACAAGGGAAGCCCAAGAATCTTGGAGGGGTAGCCTATCCCTTCTTCAGAGGATCTTCCTGATCCAAGAATCAGGCCAGGGTCAATGTGGGAAAGTGTGTCTATCTAAATTGATGTGAAAAATCTGAACTTCTGGGTCTGCATTAGAGTCCTCATCTGACTATCTTCCCTGTCCTCTGCAGTATGACCAGAGGCCTGGCTCTCCCCTGGCCCCAGTCCTGGCCCTGGCCAACTGACGCTGGTTTGTCACGTCTCTGGCTTCTACCCAAAGCCCATCTGGGTGATGTGGATGCGGGGTGAGCAGAAGCAACAGGGCACTCAGAGAAGCGGCGTCTTGCCTGATGCTGATGGAACGTGGTATCTTCGGGTTTCCTTGGATGTGGAAGCCAGTGAGGCATCTGGCCTGAGTNGGAAGCCAGAGAAGAGAGTCAGAACTGGAAGAGAAATGAGCATTTGAGTAGGCCGTCTGGGGATTAGGGAAGGAGCAGTTTTTTTTTTTTTTTCAGACAGTGAATAAAGGGAAAGTTCGTTGGTAAGAGAAGGAAGTTAGAGTAGAGGTGTTGTGTGGTAGGTTTGCTTAGAACAGAAATCAGAGACCAACTTTTCTGAGAGAAAAAAACATCTGCAAATGAGATGCTGTTTCTGCAACTTCCGTTGCTCCTGGCTCTCCTCGTGGGTGGAGACAATGAAGAGAATAAGAACTCTGTTCCAGAAGGTAGGTGTATGTGTGTGTGAAAGTGTGTGTTTGTGTGCGCATGCACGTGCATACCTGTGTGTATGGGGTTATTTCCCAAACCAGAAGATTGAGTATCAGCCTAGTTTCATTCTGAGTATCCCTGGCCCAGACCTCTGTGCTCTTTTGAAGATTATATGCATATATAGCACATAGGGCCCTGGAGCAGGCATGTGTCTGCTGAGATATCTTGCTTTTCATCTAGATTCTGAGTTTCCTTTCTTTGGCACCTTTCATCCTCCAATCTCTCCTTCCCAGTGCCCCTCCTCATTGTCTTTGTTCTTCTCCCACAGGCTTTCCGGAGCCCGTTTCCTTCAAACTCATCTGTGTCTTATCCTTTCACAACAGTTCTTGGGTGCAAATTCTGTGCTCAGGCTGGTTGGGTGAGTTGCAGACTCATGGCTGGAAGAGCAACCCTGGCACTATTATTTACCTGTGGCCTTGGTCCAAGGGCAACTTCAGCAATGAGGAGTTGATGGAACTGCAAAATTTTTTTCACATGAACTTCGTTAGATTTGTTCAGGCATTTTACAGCCATGCCAGGAAATGGCAATTTGAATGTAAGTTCATTTTCATTAACAGGGATTGGGGATATGGTAGGGGGTGTGTGGGTTCTAATGAGTTTATTTCTCTAAGAAACAGCCTACAATCAATTCTGAAACTTAACTCTTCACACCATAGAATTGCAATTGTATCCTTTTGGGCAGAGAGTAAAATCCAGACCCCGATTTCTCAGAAAGTTCAAGACTTCTGTTTTTACAGACTCCTCTCTCACTGACTGCAGGCTTGTGCCTTATTATCTTGCATCATCAGTCACTTGCAACCGCCCCTTTCCCCAGTTTCCAACTAGGCATCTATGTCTATATATTCAGTGTTATTTATTGCATTTCATTCATCCTGGGTTATTGTAACCCCCATTTTCTCACATTAACTCCTTCCTTATTCTCTTGCTCACATAATTTACACTGCCTTCTTTAAATATTTTACCTTCCTCCTTATGTCATTCATCTCTTCCTATATTCCCAATTGCCAATAATTCCCCTTTCTCTGAATATCTGATGAAACCAATCTTGCTTCATTTCCTCAAATCATCTGAAATTCTCCCTTCTGTTTCCATCATCCTTATATTAATTTTATCTTTTTTATGCCCTCTTTTCTCTAATTTTCTTTGCCAGATCCCTTTGAGGGACAGATAGCAAAAGGCTGTGAGCTGCATGCTGGGAAAGCGCCAGTAGGCTTTATGCGGACTGCTTATCAAGGATCAGACTTCTTGAGTTTTCAGAACAAGTCATGGGTGTCCTCACCAGAGAGTGGAAGGAATGCTCAGATCCTCAGAAGACTATTCAATTTGTTTGAAAGAAACCAGGAAACAATACACAAGCTGCTCAGTGATACCTGTCCACGTTTCCTCTTGGGTCTCCTTGATGCTGGGAAGGCATATCTCCAGAGACAAGGTTGGTTAGTTCCACACCCTTTTCCATTAACATTTTGTTCTAAAATCACACCTTTTCATTTCCTAATATGGAACTAAGAGGTGGAGGGGATAATGGGTGACAATCAGATATGGGAAAGTGAAAGTTGCTCACTTGTATTTGATTCTTTGAAATCCCATGGTCTGTTACAGTCCATGGAATTCTCCAGGCCAGAATACTGGAGTGGGTAGCCTTTCCCCTTCTCCAGGGGATTTTCCCAACCCAGGTCAGATCAAACTCAGGTCTCCTGCATTGCACGTGGATTCTTTACCAGCTGAGCCACAAGGGAAGCCCAAGAATCTTGGAGGGGTAGCCTATCCCTTCTTCAGAGGATCTTCCTGATCCAAGAATCAGGCCAGGGTCAATGTGGGAAAGTGTGTCTATCTAAATTGATGTGAAAAATCTGAACTTCTGGGTCTGCATTAGAGTCCTCATCTGACTATCTTCCCTGTCCTCTGCAGTACGACCAGAGGCCTGGCTCTCCCCTGGCCCCAGTCCTGGCCCTGGCCAACTGACGCTGGTTTGTCACGTCTCTGGCTTCTACCCAAAGCCCATCTGGGTGATGTGGATGCGGGGTGAGCAGAAGCAACAGGGCACTCAGAGAAGCGGCGTCTTGCCTAATGCTGATGGAACGTGGTATCTTCGGGTTTCCTTGGATGTGGAAGCCAGTGAGGCATCTGGCCTGAGTTGCCGGGTGAGGCACAGCAGTCTAGGAGGCCAGGACATCATCCTCTACTGGGGTGAGGAAGAACTGGGGCCCTGCTGGGATGGGAATAGGTGGTCCTCAAGCAGACTAAGAGAGCCAGGTGAACAACTGGGGATTCTAGGCAGTCCAGACCCAAAAGGAATAAAAATAAAATGAAAAATATAGGAGTTGAAAATGAGAACCCTAGAGACATAGGGAAATGTTGAGGTTAGATGAAGGAGGGATGAGAGAAGAAATAGGGAAGAAGGAGAGGGTGAGGTGATACTCCAATAACAAAGAAAGAGCACAGACATGCAGTGAAACAGTGGTGGGTTTGTGAGGAAACCTGTGTGTGTCCTGTCGCAGATCATCACAGCTCTGTGGGCTGGATTGTCTTGGCAGTGACTGTGACCCTGATGCTCATGGCAGGTCTTGCATTTTGGCTTTGGAAGCACTGGTGAGTTCTTTGTATGCATCCTTCCTGCCCTTTTTCAAGTCCTCACTTGTCTGTCCATCTTTTTTCTTCTCTTTCTCATCAGTTTTCCAGACCCCTTCCTTCTTAGCAGTCATTTCTTACCTCTGCTCCATGTAGAGTAACTTCCATCTTTGTTCTCCTTAGGACACACTGTGAATCCCCAAGCTCTATTCTCCCTTTGGAATGAGATCCCAGCTGCCCAGGAACTCAGGACACATCTAAACAGACTTAGGTGATGATGGCCTTTCCACTCTCCTTACAGAGAGTTTTTAGTTGTTGTGTTTTTTTGCTTAATGATCAATTGTCAATTAAGCTAAATGCATTTTTGTGGAATTTGTCATTCTAACCTCTGTTGGCGGAGAAGGCAATGGCACCCCACTCCAGTACTCTTGCCTGGAAAATCCCATGAACAGAGGAGCCTGGTAGGCTGCAGTCCATGGGGTCGCCAAGAGTTGGACACAACTGAGCAACTTCACTTTCACTTTTCACTTTCATGCGTTGGAGAAGGAAATGGCAACCCATTCTAGTGTTCTTGCCTGGAGAATCCCAGGGACGGTGGAGCCTGATGGGCTGCCGTCTACGGGGTCACACAGAGCCAGACACGACTGAAGTGATTTAGCAGCAGCAGCAGCAACCTGTGCTGGGGATTTTAAATTCTGAATGGAACAAGGTCCTAGGATCCTTCACGTATTCAAATGTGAGTGCATCATCAGGCTTATTTCAGATGTTACTTCCTCCAGAGGGTCTTTTCTCATTCACAAGTGGAAGCTGTCTCTGCCTCATCTGAACTGCATTGTAATTTAACTGATTAAAAATCCTCCTCACTTTAGACCCTTTGTTGTAGCGATTTATTTCCCCTTTCCCTTCTATTTTATAAGCTTCTTGAGAAAAAAGTCCATATCTTTTTACTATTTGTATCTATGGCAAAATGTTTTATCTGTATGTAGTATGTTGTAAGTAAAAATCTGGGTTGAATTTATTGTGAATTTATGATCTTTAAAATTTTTTTTTCCTTCCTGTCATCTTTGTAGTAGTTGAGACATCTGATGCTCTTCTGGTTAAAAGTCTTTTCCCTTGGCCAGGAGACTGCACTTAGTGATCTTAGTTTTTAGTCATTTCTCTGAACCCTGAGGAGAAACACAGTTTTATATTTGACCATTCTTATTTTTTAACTCTAGAGATTAATTTGAATGAAAATATTTCTTTATATTGAGAGTCTGTCATACTGCAAGGCTATCAAGCCAGTCAATCCTAAAGGAAATACATCCTGAATGTTCATTGGAAACTGATGCCGAAGCTGAAGTGATAATACTTTGACCACCTAAGGTGAAGAGTGTACCCATTGGAAAAGACCTTGATCCTGGGAAAGATTGAGTGTAGGAAGAGAAGGGGATGACAGAGGATGAAATGGATGGATGGCATCACTGACTCAATGAACATGAGTTTGAACAATAGTGAGATAGGGAAGGACAGGGAAGCCTGGGCCTGCTGCAGTCTGTGGGGTCACAAAAATTGAACATGAGAGCAACTGAACAAATTGATTTATAAGTATTTTAAATAAAAAGCAGAAGACAGAATATATATAGACTCATATTATTTAAAATGTTTCAGTGATAAGGAACAGAATTATCACCTTGTTATACATATAGAATCTTGGACCTTAGCTGAGACTTCCTGAAACACAATTTGTATTTCAGCAAAATCATTAGGGTTTATAAACGCATTAAAATTTGAGAATCACTGATATGGATGACATCTGAGAGGTAGTAGTGCTAGTGTGTCCCTGAAGAGAAAAGAAGATGATCAAGAAAAGAGAGCAAGAATGTTGATCTTGAGGTTGAAGTGAGGTCAAGGCAGAGATTACATAGAACACATTCTTACGGATTTTTGAGTATATGCCTTGCAATGCAGAGAACATGGGTTTCGTGTGTTCCACCCCTGGTCAGGGAACTAAGATCCCACATGCCATGGAGCAACTAAGTCCACGCACTATAACTAGAGAGCCTGGGTACTGGAATGAAAAGATTCTCTGTGCCACAACCAGGACTTGACCCAGCCAAATAAAAACAAACCAAAGCTGGTCATCATCTCATGAATGTATAAGTCTAGTTCTTTTCTCGCATTTTCCATATCTTCATCTTAGCATTATAGATAGTATGTTATATATAACGTTTCTTGTTTCAATATAGTTTACTTTGATGTTCTTTCCTCTCCAGAATCAGGTCTGCTTTCTGGAGGGAATCTAAGCATAACTCACTACCCTGGTATAGAATATTTTCAGCCCATAGAATTTTTCTCCCTCATGCTTCTAATTCCGAGTCAACATCCATTTTTTATTCAATATCTTTTTAAAGACAACAAATATTCTAATTTTTATGACCAGAGTTTAGATTTGTTTTTGAATTTCATGTTACTAGGGTCATATTGTAAGACCTATTTTTTGTCTACCTTCTTTCAGTCAATATTGTTTTTTTGAGATTTATTCATGTTGCAACATATAGCAGTAATTCGTTATTTTCCATTGCTGTGTAGTATTCCATTGTGTGACTGTACCATCATTTAGCTGTTCTACTGTGGATGGACATTTTCATTGTTTCCAGATTTTAGTTATGTTGAATAATGTTGCTTTGGACACTTGTATACATGTCTTTTTGCAAACATAAACAGCCCTTTCTCTTGGCAATAGATATACAAATGAAATTGCTGAGCCCAGTTTATATATATATTTCACATTTAATAGATAAGTGGTAAACAAGTTTTCAGTGGTTATACCAATCTACCTTTCATCTTCTCAACATTGTCACTCATATTTGATGTATTTACCCTTTAAATTTTAACCTTTCTAATGGGACTATAGTGTATCCAAATTTTTTGGTTTATGTTTCCATGATGGCTAATGGTACTTGACATATTTGCACATGCCTTTGAGTCATTTATATACATTATTTTGTGAAGTAACAGTTCAAGGTTTTAGCTGTGTGTGTGTGTGTGTGTGTGTGTATGTATGGGAGTGTGACATTTTCATTTCATTTCAAGGTCAGTTTCAAGTGACATTTCAAGTGATATTTTCATTTCATTTCAAGGTTAGTTTTCATTCCAATCCCAAAGAAAGGCAATACCAAAGAATGCTCAAACTACTACACAATTGCACTCATCTCACATGCTAGTAAAGTAATGCTCAAAATTCTCCAAGCTAGGCTTTAGCAATACATGAACTGTGAACTTCCACATTTTCAAGCTGGTTTTAGAAAAGGCAGAGGAACCAGAGATCAAATTGCCAGCATTTGCTGGATTATGGAAAAAGCAAGATTGTTCCAAAAAAACATCTATTTGTGCTTTATTGACTATGCCAAAGTCTTTGACTGAGTGGATTGCAATAAACTGGAAAATTCTGAAAGAGATGGGAATACCATACCACCTGACCTGCCTCTTGGAAACCTGTATGCAGGTCACGAAGCAACAGTTGGAACTGGACATGGAACAACAGATTAATTCCAAATCAGGAAGGGAGTCCATCAAGGCTGTATATTGTTACCTCATTTATTTAACTTATATGCAGAGTACATCATGACAAATTCTGCACTGGATGAATCACAAGTTGGAATCAAGATTGCTGGGAGAAATATCAATAACCTCAGATAAGCAGATGACACCACCCTTATGGCAGAAAGCAAAGAAGAACTAAAGAGCCTCTTGATGAAAGTGAAAGAGGAGATTAAAAAAGTTGGCTTAAAATTCAATACTAAGAAAACTAAGATTATGGCATCTGGTCCCATCACTTCATGGGAAATAGATGGGGAAACAGTAACAAAATTTATTTTTTGGGGCTTCAAAATCACTGCAGATGGTGATTGCAGCCATGAAGTTAAAAGATGCTTGCTTCTTGGAAGAAAAAATATGAAAAACCTAGACAGTGCATTAAAAAGCAAAGACATCACTTTGGTGACAAAGGTCCATATAGTCAAAGATATGGTTTTTCCAGTAGTCATGTAAGGATATGAGAGTTGGGCCATAAAGAAGGCTGAGCACTGAAGAATTGATGTTTTTGAACTGTGGTGCTGGAGAAGACTCTTGAGAGTCCCCTGGGCATCAAGGAGATCCAACCAGTCCATCCTAAATGAAATCAGTCCTGAATATTCACTGGAAGGACTGATGCTGAAGCAGAAGCTCCAATACTTTGGTCATCTGATGTGAAGAACAGACTCATTAGAAAAGACCCTAATGCTGTAAAAGTTTGAAGGTGGGAGCAGAAGGGTATGACAGAGGATGAAATGGTTGGATGGCATCACCAACTCAATGGACATGAGTTTGAGTAAACTCTGGGAGCCATGGACAGAGAAACCTGGCATGCTGCAGTCCCTGGGGTCACAGAGAGTTGGACACGACTGAGTGACTGAATTGAACTGAACTGAACACTGGAATCCAAGAATCACATGATAAAAGAGTGCTTTATATTTGAAAATGACTCAGAAAGAAAGGTGAGATTAGGTTGTAGGGTAAGGACTATGAAAAGATGGAGAGGAAGACCTAGAGTTGAGATAAAGGCTTAGTGGAGAATGAAGGGAAGACACAGAATAATGAGAGAGGAGGGAGACGCAGTGTAGTGAAAGAGAACGCACTGGTCAGAAGTTGTAGGATCATAGTAAGGCACAAAATTGTTGTAGCCAAACGTGTTGCTGGACATATTCAGTTCTTTTCACTTAATCGTGTTACAGATAAGAAAACTAAAACCAGAATGCTATGATCGCTCCAATATAGTGCTATATCCAGCCAGTGTCTATCCAGAAGTTTATCTTGCTCTCATTCCAAAGCTCCTTTTGAAATGTGAAATGACAGTTGCTCAGTCGTGTCTGACTCTTTGCCACCCTGTGGACTGTAGCTGGCCAGGTTCCTCTGTCTATGGAATTCTCCAGGCAAGAATACTGGAGTGGGGAGCCATTCCCTTTTCCAGGGGATCTTCCTGACTCAGGGATCAAACTGGGGTCTCCCTCATTGAAACCAGATTCTTTACCATCTGAGCCACCAGCAGTGCAAAGTATTTACTGTGAGAGGGGAGAAGCAAACAGACCAGATGCATGAGGCCAGAAAAGTGAAGGGGAATCTTGAAGCAGAGTGGGAGGGGAAATGAGGCCAGTAAAAGGCACATCATTCTAAGAGGCAGTGGATTTCTCTAGCAGGGAAGCTGAGGTCTCTTTTGGTGGGGAGGAGGTGTAGGATAAGCCTGTGAGATAGTGTAGGGAGAGGAGCTCACACCTGGGTCCTGAGGGGACAGAATTAAAGAGCTAGATTGTGTATGGAGGAGCACCAAGAGACAATTGTTAGAAAGAATATGAGATTGCTGGTGGCCTAAGCACCAATGATTTAAGTCTTGACAAATGAATCAAGAAGGATCCTCAGGGAGGTCTGGTGACCCAGGGAAGAATACAAGACTCCCGTAGGATATCCAACCAACTTGATTTATAATCAAGGTATAGCTCAACATGCCCAGATTTCTTTTCTAGGTTTTGCTGGTGCAGGGAACAGATCTTTTAGTTCTTTTCTTTTTTTCCCCTGCTCTGGTCACAGTCATCTCACCCCTGCCCCCACCTTATCCCTTGAGTTTGGCTTCCAATTCTGGTTTTTCTCAGCTCCCCTATTTCTCAGTATTTCTCAGTCAGCTCGTGAGAAAGCCCTATCCTTTCTCCTCCTTCACAGCTGTCCTTCATTCATCATAGCTTCATTCACCTTCATTCACCATGAATGTATGCTCAGGAGTGGAGCTCTCTGGGAAGCTGCAGGTCTACAGTGGGGCCACAACTCAAGTATCAGCTGCTTCCTGCTCCCTGATTAGGACCAATGTTGCCCACAGAAGCTGAGTTGAAGAATCAGTGACTCTGCTCCATTCTCTTTCCAATCCTCCTGCTCCTCCCTCTCATCTTCCTCTCCTTCCTCCTCCCATCCCAGCCTCTGCCACTCTCCTCCTCTTTCTTCTTATTCCCCCCTCCTATCTTCTTCCTCTTCTGGGCTTCCTCCTCTCCTCCTCCATCTGTTATGTCCTTGGTCTCTCTGCCCTGCTCCCAACCTGTTGTTTCCATCCTCCATTCCTCAGGTAGTTAACTCTTCTTCCTCTTCTTCCCACCCAAACTCAAACTGCCTCCTCCTTGCTTTTCCTCAGTCTACAGTGAATGGTATAATCACTGGTGGCTACACAATTTTGGCACCAAATATAAATGTGGGACCTCATATTTAAAAAGCAGGGGAGAAATGCCTTTCCTGGTTCTCTTGCAGGCTTGCAGGCTTTGGTATTTTCTTTGTTCTCTTGCATCAATGGAAAGTTCCTTTGTGAGATTCTTAAAGAAGATTTATGGTAACACAGTTGCCTCTGTTTCATCAGTGGAAAGTTCCTACTTACTCCTTGCTAGCTTACCTGCTTGGAAGAGGAAGTAGGGGCATTATCTTAATCTGGCTTTGTCTTATTCTTAAGGGACTTGTGCCTTCTAAGTGTTCTCACATTGCTCTCAGCAGGATGGAATCTCTAATAGGTGAGGACAGGCTCTTTTAGCGTCCCTTCTCCACTTTTCTCCTTCCTCCAGCTGCTGTGTGTCTTCACCTGTGTTCTGAAGACAATAGAACTTTCTTCCCTTCCCTTCCCATTCTCCCAGCCTCCCTCCTTTTCTGTATGGGAGATAGTGCGGCAAGATCTGGCTGGGACTTCCTGCCTTTCTCAGATCTCAGGCTTGTATCGTGAGGAAGGATTTCTCTGGTCTATATACTTGATTCCAGTCTTTCAGGAGCCCTTAGTGAGGTACATGAAAAAAAGTGAATTTACCTTGTCTTTGGATCCTAAGGGTTCTATATATTCACAGTAGCCTTTAGGAATTTATTAACAATTTTAGCTGAATTATTCTTACTGTCTTGTGCAGCATCTGGTATCTGTCCAAAATAAACAAGGGTTTGCTTTCCTTATTTCCTTGGAAGATTCTGAATCTCCTTAAGTTTTGGGTTAATTGGCGGCCCTGATACTTCAGTATTGTGATGGTTTCAAGAAAAGTTGTGATTTTGCTTATCCAGCTTCTAAAAATTACAAATATTTGTAAGTGAAGTTCTTTCCGGGTTTCTAAAAATTACAAATATTTGTAAGTGAAGCTCTTTCCGGGTTTCTAAAAATTACAAATATTTGTAAGTGAGGCTCTTTCCAGGTTTCTATTTTCTAATCTTAGTTTTCAAAAAAGTTTTCTTTTTTGAATTAGCTCAAGATAATTTCTGATTAGTTATATATCAAGAAATAATAAAATAGCCTAAATGCATCTATCTAGGTGATAAGTAGCATAAACAAATGTTTAAGAGACTTTAAATAGTTATAAACACCATGAATGAGGGAATATCAGCATTTCCAGCAAAGAGCATCATATGCTAAAGCAAGCATGGAACATTCAGGGAAGACCAATAAGAAGAGAATCTTGTATAAATAACTCTAGAATATTGTATTCACTTTACTTCCCACATATTATTACTAGTTTCTTATTATGTGTTGACCTAAAACAAATAGATGACTAGATATATCGCCAGACAAGATGGGTTTATTCAGGAAGAACAGAGAATTGCAGTTTTGCATCTGCAATCATGGTGAGCCATGTGAAACCCTGAGAACCCCCACTTTGAGTTTCCTGACTTTAGTTAGCTGAGGTTTGTTTATTAATTTTTGCATCATTAATAAGAGATTTACAGCAGGATCCTTTGTGTAAACATCATAATTATTAGCATGTACTTTAGTTAAAAAAAAAAAAAAACCACTTTAAAATTTCTCATTTCATCAAGTAAGGCTTTTTGTTGTTGTTCAGTTGCTAAGTTGGGTCAGACTTTGGGACCAATGGGCTACAGCACACCAGGCTTCCTGTCCTTCACTATTTCCCAGAGTTTGCTCAAACTCATGACTATTGAGTTGGTGTTGCTACTTAACCATCTCATTCTCTGTCACCCCTTCTCCTTTTGCCTTCAGTCTTTCCCAGCATCAGGGTCTTTTCCAGTGAATGAGCCCTTTGCATCAAGTGGCCAAAGTCTTGGAGCTTCAGCTTCAGCATCAGTCCATCAAATGAATATTCAGGGTTGATTTCCTTTAGGATTGACTGGTTTTGATCTCCTTGCTGCTCAAAGGACTCTCAGGAGTCTTTTCTAGTGCCACAATTTCAAAGCACCAGTTCTTTGGTGCTCAACTTTCTGTATGGTCCAACTCTCACACCTGTATATGATTACTGGAAAATCCATAGCTTTGACTATATGGACCTTGGTCAGCAAAGTGATGTCTTTGTTTTTTAACATGCCATCTAGGTTTGTTTTAACTTTCCTTTCAAGGAGCAAGCATCTTTTAATTTCATGGCTGCTTTCACCATCCACAGTGATTTTGGAGCCCAAGAAAGTAACATCTGTTACTGCTTCTACTTTTTCCTCTTCTATTTGCCATGAAGTGATGGGACCAGATGTCATGATTTTAGTTTTTGAATGTTGAATTGTAAGCCAGCTTTTTGACTCTCCTCTTTCACCTTCCTCAAAAGGCTCTTTAGTTCCTCTTCACTTTCTGACATTAGGGTGGTGACATCTGCATATCTGAGCTTGTTGATATTTCTCCCAGAAGTCTTGATTCCAGCTTATGATTCACCTAGCTTGACATTTTGCATGAGGTACTCTGCATGTAAGTTAAATAAACTGGGTGACAATATACAGCCTATGGTACTCCTTTCTTAATTTTGAACCAGTCAGCTGTTCCATGTAAGGTTCTCACTGTTGACCCACATATAAGTGAACCTTAAGAAGCATTACTACAAAGCTAGTGGAGGTGATGGAATTCCAGCTGAGTTGTTAACTAAAAGATGATGCTGTTAAAGTGCTGCACTCAATATGTCAGTAAATTTGAAAAACTCAGCAGTAACCACAGGTCTGGAAAGGATGTTTTCATTACAGTCTCAAAGCAGGGCAGTTGAAAGAATGTTCAAACCTTGATTCAATATCTAACTTAATTGCAGTTTAGGCCTTCATCATAAATATAATCATAATTAACCATTTTTAAATTTTGAATTGGCACCAATAAGATAATCTTCCAGGTAGGCCCTCTCCACCTTCCAGAGGAAGAAGAAGCAGTCTATATGATAAAATTCTTGCCATTCCCTTCCCCTCAAAAATACGTCCTGCCTTAAAATAATCCTTTCTTTTCTTTTGAAAATTGCTCCTCTGCACCACCTTTCTCCCTATAAAAACCCTCCATTTTATACTGTTCCTCTGTGTACCCTTCCAGCTGCTAGAAAGAATGCTGCCCAATTCATGAATCATCAAATAAAGTCCATTAGATCTTCAGATTTACTCAGTGAAAACAATATTTTTAAATAGGCTATAGATCAAATACCTCAAGGCAACCTCTGAAGACAAGATCCTGTTGAGTAAACAAAACAGTTAAGGGCCACCATTTTGGCAAATGTTTCAAGGAGGCTGTTTTTATTTTTCTTTGTGGTTGTTTGTTTAGAGTTTATACTTTATAATAAGTCCCAGCATGCCAAGATTTACAATTCTTGTTTTAGATTTTTTTTTCCCAAGGAATTTAAAACATCCTTGAATAAAGTGATTGTATTTTCAGCCAGTACATAACACAATTCACAGGTGTAATAGATGTTTGGTTTCAGGCAGATGCTAAGTGATTCTTTGGTGAGTGACTATATGTCAATATAGGTCAAATAGAGGAGGTTTTTCTTTACATGTTTCAATATTCCTGTGGTCTTTGTGATGGGTACTGGCTATTCCCTAAGAATAATGAAGAATATGTGTCAGTTTATACTGTTTCTCAGAGAACTCATAGGGGGTTCTGAAAAAGCTAATAAAGGAAACAAGAAAAGTCAGAGATATGAATGAGGTGGAGTGAAGGTGAGAAAGAGGAAGAGAATATTTGAGGAAATATTCAGAATAGCAAGAGAAAGACTGATGAAAAAGAGCAGGGATGTGAGAATATTAGATATGATCCTAAGAAGATGTTTAGTTTCATTCTTTTATTGTATGAATGAGAAAAGAGGCCTTACAAATACATTGACTTTCAAACAAGATTTGGTCCAAAGCAGTTAAATTACAGAAAGGTGAGCCGAATGGATATTGGTGACAAGGAGAGAAACTGGAATCCAGAGAGGAGTATCAGAAGTGGAAGGGAAATGAATATCTGAGTATGTGATCTAGGGCTTAGGGAAGGAGCAAGCTTTCTTTCTTCAGTCAGTGACTAAAAGAAAGGTTTGCCTGTTGGCAGGAAGAGGAAGTCAGAACAGAGGTGTTGTGGGGTAGGTTTGTTTAGAACAGAAATCAAAGACCTACTTTTCTGTGAGAAAGGACATCTGCAAATGACATGCTGTTTGTGTGACTTTCATTGTTCCTTACTCTCCTCCCAGGTGGTGACAATGAAGAGGGTAAGAGCTCTCTCTTATCCAGGAAGGTGTGTGTGTGTGTGTGTGTGTGTGTGTACCCACGCGTGTGTGCATGTGTGCCCGTGTAATGGTTTCCCCAAGCTGGAGATTGAGAGTTATCAACCCAGTTTCATTCTAAGTATCCCTGACTCCAGGTCTCTGTGCTCTCTTGAAGGCTGCATATAACTAACAGTTGGGACCCTGGGGCAGCCAAATGTCCACTGAGATATCGATGGCTTGCCTTTTCTATTATATACCAAATTCCCCCTCTTTAGTACCTTTCTTTTTCCATCCTCTCTCCTTCCCAATGTCCTTTCTAGGAGCCAAAGGAAAGTGAAAGTGAAGTCGCTCAGTCATGTCCGACTTTTTGCGACCCCATGGACTGTAGCCTACCAGGCTCCTCTATCCGTGGGATTTTCTAGGCGATAGTACTGGAGTGGATTGCCATTTCCTTCTCCAGGGGATCTTCCCGACCCAGAGATCAAACCTGGGTCTCCTGCATTGTAGACAGACGCTTAACCATCTGAGCCACCAGGGAAGTCCTCCAGGAGCCAATCTCCTTCTAATTCATTTGGATTTTATGATTTTACAACCATTCCTGGGTACAACATCTGGGCTCAGCTTAGCTGGGTGACTTGCAGACTCATGGCTGGAAAAGCAGCTCTCAAACAGTCACTTACCTTTGGCCTTGGTCCAAGGGCAACTTCAACAATGAGGAGATAATGGAACTTCAAAGTGTATCTCACAGGAGATTCACTAGAGTTTTGCAGGTATTTCACAACAATGCCAATCAGCAGCATCTTCAACGTAAGTTCAGTTCCCTCAGCGGGGATTGAGGATACAGTGTGAGGCGTGTGTGTATGTGTATCTCTGAGTTTCTTATTTCTCTAATATGCATCCTCCAATCAATTTCCTCTCAATTCTGAACCTTACCTCTCCCTACCATAGAACAGCAGTTGGGCAAGAGGTGTAATCCAGACCCTGTCTTCCCATAATGTTTAAGACTTCTGCTACTTACTTATACATTTCCCTCTCATTGACTGCAGGCTTGTGGTTTATTATACTCCAACAGTGGTCACCTGTGACAGCCCCTTTCACTCGACTCTGACTAGATACCTTCAGTTTCCTCACTCTGTGATGTGCTCCTTAAAGTGTGACTTTTCCCCCCATTCAATCTCTTCAGCAATCTCTATTTACACACTCAGTATAACCTATTGCATTCCACTCCTCTTGATTGTTATACTCCCCATTGTCTCACACTAAGTCCTTCCTTATTGTATTATTATCTATTATCCACATCCTTTATATTGCCTTCTTCAAACACTTTTCTCCTCATGCCATTCATCTCTTTCTCAATCTCCAACTACCACCAATTTCCTTTTCTCTGAACCTTTATCAAGCCAATCTTGCTTCATTTCCTCAAATCTTCTAAACTTCCTCTTTCTGCTTCCATCATCTTTTGATTAACTTTTCCTTTTAATGTCCTCTTTTCTCTGATTGGTAACTCCTCTTCCCTAGATCCCTTTGAAATACAGATAACAGAAGGCTGTGAATTGCATGGTGGTGAAGCCTCAATAGACTTTGTGTGGTTTGCTTATCAAGGATCAGAACTGCTGAGCTTCCAGACAAGTCATGTTGTTCAGCAGACTATTCAGCTTTTATGGACACACCCAGGAAATACATAAGCTGCTAAGTGACATCTGCCCATGTTTCCTCTTGGGTCTTCTTGAGGCAGGAAAGGCATATCTCCAGAGATGAGGTCAGTTCTGCACTCTCTCTCCACAAATTTTTTGTCCTAAAATAACACCTTCTCATCTTCCTAACAAGGAGACAAGTTGGGGAGGGGATAACAGGTGACAACTGCTAATGATGGGAAAAGTATGTCCATCTAAAATGACGTGAAGCTCTGAACCTCTGAGTCTGTACTAAAGTCCTCATCTGACTATTTTCTCTGTCCTATGCAGTAAGACCAGAGGCCTGGCTCTCCCTTGGCCCCAGTCCTGGCTCTGGCCATCTGATGCTGGTTTGTCATGCCTTTGGCTTCTACCCAAAGCCCATTTGGGTGATGTGGATGTGGGGTGAGCAGGAGCAATAGGGCACTCAGAAAAGCTATGTCTTGCCTAACGCTGATGGGACGTGGTATCTTCAGGTTTCCTTGGATGTGGAAGCCAGTGAGGCATCACAGTCTAGGAGGCCAGGACATCATCCTCTACTGGGGTGAGGAAGAACTGGAGTCCCACTGGGATGGGAATAGGTGGTCCTCAAGCAGGGCAGGAGAGCTAGATGAAAAATTGGGGGATTCTAGGGACTCCAGATGCAAAAGGAATAAAAATAAGAAATATGGGAGTTGAAAATGAGAGCCCCATAGATATAGGAAGGAGGTTAGATGGAGTCATCTCTGATGAGGGATAGGAGAGGAAATAGGGGAGAAGGAGATTGTTGAGGAAGATACTTGAATAAAAAATGAAGGGCACAGAAATGCAGTAAAATAGTCGGTCGGTTTGAGAGGACACCCTTGTGTGCACATCTATCCACAGATCATCACTGCTCTGTGGGTTGGATCATTTTGGCAGTGATTGTGCCCCTGGTACTCCTAACAGGTCTTGCATTTTGGCTTAGGAAGCACTGGTGAGTTTTTGTGTCTATTTTTCCTACCCCTTCCCTCAGTTTCCACTTGCTTGCCCATCTTTTTTTCTCTCTCTTTTCTCAGTTTTCCTCCTCCCAGCCCCTTCCTTCTTATCTATCAGTCCCTTCCTTCTCACCTCTATCCCATGTAGAATGATTTCCATCTCTATTCTCATCAGGACACACTGTGAACCTCCAAGCACTCTTCTCCCTTTGGAAAGAGGTCCCAGCAGCTCAAGAGCTCAGAACACTTGTACACATAGGACAGTCATACATACATACAAGGAGAGTTCTACATACTCTTTTGTATACCTGTTTTGGTTGTTATTTATTTTTACTTAATGATCAATATAAGCTAAATGTTTTTGCAGAATTATTTTTCTATCCCGTGTTATAAGGCTTTATAATTCATAATTCAAATTCTGAATGGAATTAAGTCCAAGGGCCCTTCATGTATTTAGATGTGAATAGACCATCAGGCTTATTTCAGATGCCACTTCCTGAAGAAGACCTTCCCTGATTCACAAGCAGAAGCTGTCTCTGCCTCATTTAAAGTGCTATCACAATTTAACTGGATTTTGCTCAATCTTCTCCTCACTTTAGACCTTTTATTGTGGCTATTTAAGTTCCTTTTCCCTTCTAATTTTTAAGCTTTTTGAGAGCAACATCCACGTCTTTTTACTATTTGTAACCCTGTCAAATTGTCTTACCTGCATGCACTATGCTCTCAGTAAAAGTCTGTGTTGAATTTGGACAAATTTATAGTCTTCTAAAACTCTTTTCTTTTCTGCCATCTTTATCGTGTTAAGACATCTGATGCTTGTCTGGTTAGAAGCCTCACTTTGGCAAGAAATTTTGCACTTTCTTTGTTATTTAGTGATTTTTTGAGTTTAAATAGATGCAATTTTCCATTGACCACTCTTTAAAAAAAAATTTGTTTTACTGAAGTATAGTTGATTTCCAATGTTGTGTGAATTTCTGTTCTAAAGCAGTGTGATTCAGTTATATATATATATATATATATATACACACACACACACACACACATGAATATATAAAAGAATATGAGAAGGAATATATTTCATATTACATATATTTTATTTATATTAATATATTATTATATTACTTAATGCATATATATTAATATATATTTCATATTCTTTCCATATTCTTTTCCATCATGGTTTATCACATGGAATCGTGGTCTATTGAATACAGCTTATATCATTATATCACTTATATCATGGTTTATTGAATATAGTTCCCTGTGATATGCAACATGACCTTGTTTATCCATTCTATAAACAGTGGTTTGCATTTGCTAATCCCAAACTCCCAATCCATCCCTCACTACTCTATCTCCCCCTTGGCAGTCACAAGTCTATTCGTATGCTTTAGAGTCTGTTCCTATTTTGCAGGTAAATTCATTTGTGTCATAGTTTAGATTCCACATATAAGAGATGTCACATCGTATTTCTCTTTCTCTTTCTGACTTACTTCACTCAGTATGATAAGCTCTAGGTTCATCCATGTTGCTGCAAATTGCATTATTTCATTTTCCTTTTATGGTTGAGTAGTGTTTCATTATATACATATACCACATCTTTATACATTCATCTGTTGATGGACATTTAGGTTGTTTCCATATGTTGGCTATTGTGGGTAGTGCTACTCTGAACATAGAGGTACATGTGCCTGTCTGGATTAGAGTTTTGTCTGGGTACATGCTCAGGAGTTGGACTGCCAAATCATAAGGCAGCTGTAATTTTAATTTTTGATGAACCTTCAAACTTGCCTCTGAACATTCTTATTATCTAACTCTGGAAGCTTATTGGTGTGAAAGTTTTGCCCCAAGTGTTTAAACAGAAAGAAGAAGGTGGAATGTAGGCTCTAATTATTCAGGGTTGTTTAGGGACAGGTAGCAGAACTTGTTAGAAATATCAAGCCTTGAGTCAGTGGACTTGATCTAGTAGTCCTACAGGTGTAAAATAGACACTTTCCAAAGAGAAACAAAAAAGAAGACAAATCTACATTGGAACACTGGCATCAATGGCAGACACTCCCAGAAAGATCCATTTGACAAAGCAGAATGGTCATCACCCCTTTTTTCCATAAGACTGTGGAATGGATTTGACAGTGGGTAACTGTTGCAGAGAAGGAGTAATTGTTGCAGAGAAGAACTAATTTTGACTCCATGTTGGAAACTGTTTCTTTGACCCGCTTTTCATTGGTACTGTTATTAAGAGTTCAGTTCAGTTGCTCAGTCATGTCCGACTCCCTGTGATGCCATGGACTGCAGCACACCAGGCCTCCTTGTCCATCACCCAAACTCATGTGTATTGAGTTGGTGATGCCATCCAACCATCTTATCCACTGTCGTCCTCTTCTTCGCCCATCTTCAATCTTTACCAGAATCAGGGTCTTTTCAAATGAGTCAGCTCTTTGCATCAGGTGGCCAAAGTATTGGAGTTTCAGCTTCAACATCAGTCCTTCCAATGAACACTCAGGACCGATCTCCTTTAGGATGGACTGGTTGGATCTCCTTGCAGTCCTAGGGATTCGCAAGAGTCCTCTCCAACACCAGAGTTCAAAAGCATCAATTCTTCAGCACTCAGTTTTCTTTATAGTCCAACTCTCACATCCATACATGACTACTGGAAAATCATAGCCTTGACTAGATGGAACTTTGATGACAAAGTAACATCTCTGCTTTTTGTTTTATTCTTTCTTTTTCTTTTCCTTTTTCTCTCCTTTTTTTCTTTGTTTGTTTGTTTTTGGAGGCTAGTTACTTTACAATATTGTATTGGTTTTGTCATACATTGATATGAATCCTCCATGGGTGTACATGTGTTCCCCATCCTGAACCCCCTCCACCCACCTCCCCATCCCATCCCTCTGGGTCATCCCAGTGCACCAGCTCTGAGCACCCTATATCATGCATCAAACCTGGACTGGCAATTTGTTTCACATATGATAATATACATGTTTCAATGCCATTCTCCCAAACCAAGTCACCCTCTCCCTCTCCCACAGAGTTCAAAGATTGCTCTATACATCTGTTTCTCTTTTGCTGTCTTACATAAAGGGTTATCATTATCATCTTTCTATATTTCATATATATGCATTAGTATACTGTATTGGTGTTTTTCTTTCTGGCTTACTTCACTCTGTATAATAGGCTCCAGTTTCATCCATCTCATTAGAACTGACTCAAATGTATTCTTTTTAATGGCTGAGTAATATTCCATTGTGTATATGTACCACAGCTTTCTTATCCATTCATCCACTGATGGACATCTAGATTGCTTCCATGTCCTGGCTATTATAAACATTGCTGCAGTGAACATTGGGGTCCACATGTCTCATTCAATTCTGGTTTCCTTAGTGTGTATGTTTAGCAATGGGATTGCTGGGTCATAAAGCAATTCTATTTCCAGTTTTTTAAAGAGTCCCCACACTGTTCTCCATAGTAGCTGTACTAGTTTGCATTCCCACCAATAGTGTAAGAGGGTACCCTTTTCTCTACACACCCTCCAGCATTTATTGCTGATAAACTTTTGGATAGCAGCCATTCTGACTGGTGTGAAATGGTACCTCATTGTGGTTTTGTTTTTCATTTCTCTAATAATGAGTGATTTTGAGCATCTTTTCATGTGTTTGTTAGCCATCTGTATGTCTTCTTTGGAGAAATGTCTGTTTAATTCTTTGGCCCATCCTTTGATTGGGTAATTTTTTTTCTGGAATTGCGCTGAGGGGTTGCTGGTATATTTTTGAGATTATTTGTTTGTCAGTTGCTTCATTTTCTATTATATTCTCCCATTCTGAGGGCTGTCTTTTCACCTTGCTTATAGTTTCCTTTGTTGTGCAGAAGATTTTAATTTTAATTAGGTCCCATTTGTTTATCTTTTCTTTTATTTCCAATATTCTGGGAGGTGGGTCATAGAGGATCCTGCTGTGATTTACATCGGAGTGTGTTTTGTCTATGTTTTCCTCTAGAAGTTTTATAGTTTCTGGTCTTACGTTCAGATCTTTAATCCATTTTGAGTTTGTTTTTGAGTATGGTGTTAGAAAGTGTTCTAGTTAAATTTTTTTTTAACAAGTGGTTGACCAGTTTTCCCAGCACCACTTGTTAAAAGGATTGTCTTCAATCCATTGTATATTCTTGCCTCCTTTGTCGAAGATAAGGTGTCCATAGGTGCGTGGATTTATCTCTGGGCTTTCTAATTTGTTCCATTGGTCTATATTTCTGTCTTTGTGCCAGTACCATAATGTCTTGATGACAGTGGCTTTGTAGTAGAGCCTGAAGTCAGGCAGGTTGATTCTTCTTTCTCAAGTTCCACTCTTATTTCTCAAGATTGCTTTGGCTATTCGAGGTTTTTGTATTTCCATACAAATTGTGAAATTATTTGTTATAGTTCTCTGAAAAATGCCGTTGGTAGCTTTATAGGTATTGCTTTGAATCTATAGATTGCTTTGGGTAGTATACTCATTTTCACTATATTGATTCTTCCAATCCATGAACATGGTATATTTCTCCAACTATTTCTGTCCTCTCTGATTTTTTCATCAGTGTTTTATAATTTTCTATATATAGGTCTTTTGTTTCTTTAGGTAGATTCATTTCTAAGTATTTTATTCTTTCGTTGCAATGGAGAATGGAATTGTTTCCTTAATTTCTCTTTCTGTTCTCTCCTTGTTAGTTTATAGGAATGCAAGGGATTTCTGTGTGTTGATTTTACATCCTGTAACTTTACTATATTCATTAATTAGCTTTAGTATTTTACTGGTGGAGTCTAAAGGGTTTTCTATGTGTAGGATCATGTCATCTGCAAACAGTGAGAATTTTGCTTCTGTTCCAATCTTGATTCCTTTTATTTCTTTTTCTGCTCTGATTGCTGTGGCCAAAACTTTCAGAACTATGTTGAGTAGTAGTGGTGAGAGTGGGCACCTTTGTCTTGTTCTTGACTTTAGGGGAAATGCTTTCAATTTTCCACCATTGAGGATAATGTTTGCTGTGGGTTTGTCATATATAGTTTTTATTATGTTGAAGTATGTTCTTTCTATTCCTGCTTTCTGGAGGGTTTTTATCTTAAACAGATGTTGAATTTTGTCAAAGGCTTTCTCTGCATCTTTTGAGATAATCATATGGTTTTTATTTTTCATTTTGTTAATGTGGTGTATTATGTTGATTGATTTGTGGATATTGAAGAATCCTTGCATCCCTGGGATAAAGCCCACTTGGTCATGATGTATGATCTTTTTACTATGTTGTGAATTCTGTTTCCTAGAATTTTGTTAAGAATTTTTGCATCTATGTTCACCAGAGATATTGGCTTGTAGTTTTCTTTTTCTGTGGAATCTTTTTTAGGTTTTGGTATTAGAGTAATGGAGACCTCATAGAATGAGTTTGGAAGTTTACCTTCCTCTGCAATTTTCTGGAAGAGTTTTAGAGGAATAGGTGTTAGCTCTTCTCTAAATTTTTGGTAGAATTCAGCAGTGAAGCCGTCTGGTCCTGGGCTTTTTTTGCTGGAAGATTTCTGATTACAGTTTCAATTTCTGTGCTTGTGATTAAGCACAGAGAGGTCTGTTAAGATTTTCTATTTCTTCCTGGTTAGCTTTGGGAAGTTGTACTTTTCTAAGAATTTGTCCATTTCTTCCACGTTGTCCATGTTATTGGCATATAGTTGGTTATAGTAGTCTCTTATGATCCTTTGTATTTCTGTGTTGTCTGTTGTGATCTGACCATTTTTATTTCTTATTTTGTTGATTTGATTTTTCTTCCTTTGTTTCTTGATAAGTCTGGCTAGTGGTTTGTCAATTTTATTTAACTTCTCAAAGAACCAGCTTTTGGTTTTGTTGATTTTTGCTATGGTCTCTTTTGTTTCTTTTGCATTTATTTCTGCCCGAATTTTAAAGATTTCTTTCCTGCTACTAACCCTGGGGTTTTTCATTTCTTCTTTTTCTAGTTGCTTTAGGTGTAGAGTTAGGTTATTTATTTGACTTTTTTTTTTCTTATTTCTTGAGTTAAGCCTGTATTGCTATGAAGCTTCCTGTTAGCACTGCTTTTACAGTGTCCCATAGGTTTTACGTTGTTGTGTTTTCATTTTAATTCGTTTCTACGCATATTTTGATTCCTTTTTTGATTTCTTCTGTGATTTATTGGTTATTCAGTAGCGTGTTGTTCAGCCTCCATATGTTGGATTTTTTAATAGTTTTTCCCCTGTAATTGACATCTAATCTTACTGCATTGTGGCCGGAAAAGATGCTTGGAATGAGTTCATTTAAAAAATAATTTACCAAGGCTAGATCTATGGCCCAGGATGTGATCTATCCTGGAGAAAATTCCATTTGCACTTGAGAAAAAGGTGAAATTCATTGTTTTGGGGTGAAGTGTCCTATAGATATCAATTAGATCTAACTGGTCTTTTGTATCATTTAAAGTTTGTGTTTCCTTGTTAATTTTCTGTTTAGTTGATCTATCCATAGGTGTGAGTAGAGTATTAAAGTCTCCCATTATTGTTGTGTTACTGTTAATTTCCCCTTTCATAGTTGTTAGCATTTGCCTTAAATATTGTGGTGCTTCTATGTTGGGTGCATATATATTTATAATTGTTATATCTTCTTGGATTGATCCTTTGATCATTATGTAGTGTCCTTTTTTTTGTCTCTTTTTACAGCCTTTGTTTTAAAGTCTATTTTATCTGATGTGAGTATTGCTACTCCTGCTTTCTTTTGGTCTCTATCTACATGGAATATCTTTTGCCAGCCCCTCACTTTCTGTCTGTATATATCCCTTGTTTCAAGGTGGGTCTCTTGTAGACAATATATATAGGGGTCTTGTTTTTGTATCCATTCAGCCAGTCTTTGTCTTTTGATTGGGGCATTCAAGCCATTTACATTTAAGGTAATTATTGATAAGTATGACCACATTGCCATTTACTTTATTGTTTTGGGTTCAAGTTTATACACCCTTTCTGTGTTTCCTGTCTAGAGAAGATCCTTTAGCATTTGTTGGAGAGCTGGTTTGGTGGTGCTGAATTCTCTCAGCTTTTGCTTGTCTGTAAAGCTCTGATTTCTGCTTCATATTTGAATGAGATGCTTGCTGGGTGCAGTAATCTGGGCTGTTGGTTATTTTCTTTAATCACTTTATGTCTTGCCATTATCTTCTGGCTTAAAGAGTTTCTATTGAAAGATCAGCTACTATCCTTATGGGAATCCCCTTGTGTGCTATTTTTTGTTTTTCCCTTGCTGCTTTTAATATTTGTTCTTTGTGTTTGGTCTTTGTTAATTTGATTAATATGTGTCTTCGGATGTTTTGTCTTGGATTTATCATGTTTGGAACTCTCGGGGTTTCTTGGACTTGGGTGACTATTTCCTTCACCATTTTAGGGAAGTTTTCAACTATTATCTCCTCAGTTATTTTCGCATGACCTTTCTTTTTGTCTTCTTCTTCTGGGATTCCTATGATTTGAATGTTGGGGCATTTTACATTGTCCCAGAGGTCTCTGAGGTTGTCCTCATTTCTTTTAATTCTTTTTTTCTTCTCTGTTTTATTTATCTCTTCCATTCTATCTTCTACCTCACTAATTCTATCTTATGCCTCCATTATTCTACTGTTGATTCCCTCCACAGTGTTTTTGGTATAATTTATTGCATTATTCATTATATATTGACTCTTTTTAAAATTTATTCTAGGTCTTTGTTAAACATTTATTGCACCTTCTCAATCCTTGTCTCCAGGCTATTTATCTGTAACTCCATTTTATTTTCAAGATTTTGGATCATTTTCACTATCATTATTCGGAATTCTTTATCTGGTAGATTCCCTATCTCTTACTCCTTTGTTTGTTTTGGTGGGCATTTATCATGTTCCTTTATTTGCTAAATATTTCTCTGCCTTTTCGTCTCATCTAGATTGCTGTGTTTGAGGTGGCCTTTCTGTATTCTGGCAGTTTGTGGTTCCTCTTTATTGTGGAGGTTCCTCACTGTAGGTGGGGTTGTCAAGGTTTCCTGGAAGCTTGTGTCGGTGTTCTGGTGGGTGGAGCTGAATTTCTTCTGTCTGAAGTGCAATGAAGTGTCTAGTAAAGAGTTTTGAGATGTCAGTGGGTTTGGTGTGACTTTGGGAAGCCTGGATATTGATGCTCAGGGCTATGTTGCTGTGTTGTTGGAGAATTTGTGTGGTATATCTTTCTATGGAACTTGTTGGCCCTTGGGTAGTACTTGGTTTCAGTGTAGGTATGGAGGCATTTGGTTAGCTCCTGTTGATTAATGTTCCCTGGAGTGAGGAGTTCTCTGGTGTTCTCAGGATTTGGACTTCAGCCTCCTGTCTCTGGTTTTCAGTCTTAATCTTGCAGAAGCCTCAAGACTTCTCCATTTATACAGCACCAATGATAAAACATTTAGGTTAATGATGAAAAATTTCTTTACAGTGAGGCACACCTGGAGAGGTACGCAGAGTTACATGGAGAAGAGAAGAGGGAGGAGGGAGACAGAGGTGACTAGGAGGAGAAGAGGGGGAAACAAAAGAGGTGAAGAGCAAGCTAGCCAGTAATCACTTTCCTGTGCTCTCCGCAGTCTGGATCCCTCAGAGATGTTCAGGGAGTTACACAGAGAAGAAAAGAGGGAAGAAGGAGACAGAGGTGGCCAGGAGGATAAAAGTGGAAATCAAAAGGAGAGCGACAGATCCAGCCAGTAATCAGTTCCTTAGGTGTTCTCCACAACCTAGAACACACAAAGAGATTCACAGAGCTGGGTAGAGAAGAAAAGGGCGAGGGAGGAGATAGAGGCGACCTAGTGGAGAAAAAGGAGAGTCCAAAGAGGGGAGAGAGCAAGCCAGCCAGTAATCTCGCTCCCAAGTAAAAATGGATACTGAAGATTGGGTTCTTGAAGGTATAAAATTGATAACTAATACCAAATAGCAAAGATTAAAAATCTAGAGTAGAGGTTAGATTCTCAAAAATACAATATTAAAGGGAAAAGCAAAGTCACAAAATTATAA
>SJYA01000486.1:0-12138 GCA_006410615.1 Neotragus moschatus
ATCTGCAATCCCCTCCATTACCCAACCATCATGACTTCCAAACTCTGTATCCATCTGACAGCTGGATCCTGCCTCTGTGGCTTCCTCCTGGTGCTCCCTGAAATTGCATGGATTGGCACCCTGCCTTTCTGTGGCTCCAATCAGATCCAGCAGATCTTCTGTGACTTCACCCCTGTGCTGAGCTTGGCCTGCACAGATACATCCCTGGCGGTCGTTGTGGATGCCATCCATGCAGTGGAGATCCTGGCCTCCTTCCTGGTCATCGCCCTATCCTACCTCCGGATCATTGTGGTGATTCTCCAAATGCCCTCGGCTGAAGGCCGCCACAAAGCTTTCTCTACCTGTGCTGCCCACCTTGCTGTGTTCTTGCTGTTCTTTGGCAGTGTGGCTGTCATGTACTTGCGATTCTCAGCCACCTACTCCGTGTTTTGGGACACAGCAATTGCTGTCACTTTCGTTATCCTCGCTCCCTTCCTCAACCCCATTATCTATAGCCTGAGAAATAAGGATATGAAAGATGCAATCGGGAGGCTCTTTGGCTGTCAAAAGAGGGTTGGTGGGGTTGAGAGATAGATCAAGATCTCTTTAGACTCTAAAAAAGAAATCTTGGAAGTTCAGCTTTGCACTGTCCCTTGTCTTGTTCATGACTATGCTCTTTCTCTATTGTCACAGCTATTTGTTCTATTATTATAAACAGGGATGAAAAACTGCTGCATCCAAGTCATTGGTAGCGATTACAGAGCTTA
Source organism: Neotragus moschatus (assembly GCA_006410615.1). Classification (NCBI taxonomy): domain Eukaryota; kingdom Metazoa; phylum Chordata; class Mammalia; order Artiodactyla; family Bovidae; genus Neotragus; species Neotragus moschatus. The sequence goes on from SJYA01000486.1 coordinate 747, forward strand.
TTTACATTGATGTAGTTGTGGTAGCTGAAAGCAGTATACATGGGTTTTTCCTGCTTTATGGTGCAGGCAGGCTTCTTCCTCACACTCTATTAGCAAGACTCCTGCCCTTGTTTTCTGTGGCCCCAAATGCTGGTGAGGCCAGAGAGCAGGACTGAAGAAGCATAAAAGACATCATAGTTCTTGATATTGCTGTTAGCTTTTCCCCAATCCTCTTTCTAATGATGAATCCCATGCAGTTGCACATTCCACATCAATGAACTATTTCCTGAAACTACAGAGAAAACATCTTCACGTTTAGCTTATTTAAGGCACAGATTCAACTCAGTGGCCATGTTCTGATCTTGTATACCATCTGTATAGAATTTTAGCCCAATAGAGTGGCATAGTTATTAATAATAGTCCACTATTTCCTCTAGTAATTTACTATTTTAAATATGTTCACATATATGAATCCTCTTGACTCAAAAAAGAAAGCAACTAGGTCAGATATCACGATATTAAATGTGAGAACAAAGGTTCAAAGAAGTTTAATGATCTGCCTAAAGTCATATAGATCATTAGTGACAGAGCTGGGACTTAACTTCAGGATTCTACTTCACGCTCTGCCCCCAATAAATACATGTGTTCATTTAATATGTTCTGTGTTCAAGAAAATAAATTATACACATTTCTTTTCCTCAAAGTTTCATGAAAGCTTACCAGTCTTTAATGAGTACTAGGAGTCATGGGTGAGAAGGCAATGGTACCCCACTTCAGTGCTCTTGCCAGGAAAATCCTATGGATGGAGGAGTCTGGTGGGCTGCCGTCTATGGGGTCGCACAGAGTCGGACACGATTGAAGCGACGGAGCAGCAGCAGCAGCAGCAGGAGTCATGGATTCTTTCCTTTGTGAATTTCTTAGTCCTCAGGTGATTGTGGAAAGACTATTGAACTATAGGGTTCAAGGACAAAGTATTCTGTCTCTTTCTGCCACTAAGCTGTGTCATTTCCTTGCCTTTAAAATTACATGGTTCCTGGAACTGGTTGATCATCAGAACTTATGACTGAGAAAATCTGAAAGAGAAAACCATTCTTGTGCATTTCTGAGAAGTTTCCAAGAATATTATGATGATGAGTCAGATGTGGGAATGACTAAACTCATTCCTAGCTCTAGGGCTTCTTGACATGCATAAGAGCTAAGTTTTTTTTTTTAATTTAAGATAAAGATCTTAAATGTATTACTCATTTATTCTTACAACAACCCTGTGAAATAAATATTAAATCTTTTTGTTTTACAAATGGAAAACGCGAAACACAGTTTCAATAGTTCAAGTATGTGGAGCTTATTACTAGGAATCCAGAGCAAAAATTCAATTCTACCTGATCCCAGAGTCAGGTCTTTATTTGCCAAGATATTGTGCTCACTTTACATGGCTTTCATTCTAGATCAATTACTAAACCTAATCTTCCAAAGGAAATATGATATTCAGTAAATATAACTACTAAATAAAAAGTGATGACACAGTTTGCTCCTCGAGATTTCAAGATTTATTTTTAAAAAAGTTTGAGTAGCAGTTCTATGTTAGGTACTCTGTTAAGTGTAGAGGAGTTAATTAGTGGTTATCATATCAGTGTTTTCGATCTTTGGAGGCCTCAGAGTCTGATGAATAATTATTGTTGCTATTTTAATGAGTGTTGTTATTCATTGAATTCACATTTTCCTTAACATAAAATGCAGTGGTCCTTATAGACTCAGTGTTCCCAGCTTTAGGCTATTTTATTTCATCTAAATCTAAACATTTAGTATTTGTTCTTCAAGCTTCGTTGAATATGTATCATTTTTTCATCCTTTCTTCTCTCTTTCAATCTAGCATATTGATTCTTTTCACAAGGATAACCTTGACTTTCATCACTGAAGCTCAGAAATTATTGTTTTTACTATTATTGTTTTCTACTTCTTAATATTAACTGCAAGCTTCAAGAAAGATTCCTCATATTCAAGTATGATATACTGGGCACTGACATCAGGACCAATATACGCCCTTGTCTTGATGTGACTTATTTTCTATCTTTCTGCTTGTCTTGCTATTTCTTGCTTGCTCCACATCTCCCACTGGACTAGGATCCACAGGGATAAGGTTTCCTTATCCTCTGAATGTTATACCATTCAGTATAGCATCTGTTGACTATCCAAGGTTTGCTGTTGCCTAGGTGACTGACTGATTGAGAAGCTGGGCTGACTGACAAAGCTGGATCAGTACCTGTGAGAACAAATGAAGTAGAGAGAAAAGATGGTCTTGGTAAAAACCAAGTATCCATATCAGCCAAAAGGAGCAAAAAGAGAAGGAATGGAGAAGAGAGGATGTGTCAAACAGGTGGATGAAGTGTTCAGAGGAGCAAGACTAAGATAAAGATTAGTCTAAGATAATCATCAGGCTTAATGATTAGTCTTAGCTGCTTCATGCTCTTGACTCTTTCCTAGACACAGGCCTGTTTCAGGATAAGAGTACCTCCTATGTATAATAGTGCCTTTGCTTTCTGTTTAAGGTCAATAGAACAAGAGAGTAGCTATTTTCCCCATTTGTTCTGAACTCCAAATTTACCTTTGGAGACATCAAGTTATCTCTACATCTGATGAAGAATTACTATTCAGCATATCTGAACAAATGTAATCTAACCTCTGCTTGAACACTGAACCAAGGTGGTGTCCTACAATGTTGGGTAGCTCTAATTTTCAGATTGCTTCTCCTTATTAGAGTAAACTTAATGTGGTCTAAGACTAAGAATTTAAGATCATACTGTCTGAATATGAATCTTTACTTTTCCACTTGCCAGCTTTACAACCATGGGGAACTAGCACAGGTGTCCTGAGCTACAGTGTAGCTATCTATAATATGGGATCTTCAAGGCTTTTGAGGATTAAATGCTGTAAGGTGTATAAAATGCCAAGCACAATATCTATAGTGCTTACCAAATATTAATTACTATTAATCAATCCTTTTTTAACTTTTATTATTGTTCTAAACTTAAAATTATTTCCAGGCCCCTTATCTTGTACACCTCTAGGGAATGCCATTTAATCTTTAGTTTTTGCTTTCTGAAATCCCAGTAGCAGATGCTGAGTTACCCAAATTTCATAACATGAGTTTCCCAAGGCCAAGCATTGAAATTGTTGTATGAACTTTTGGCACAAACTAAAGAACACCTTGCCATTGTACACATAGATTACAGAGTCCTGGCTAAGACGTGAACATGTCTCCCCATGTTGGAAATTTACTGTCTTTCAGAAGACATAATTCTTTACATTTTGAAACTGAAAAGTGATCAGAGCTATAACTAAACCCTTAAGCAAAATAGTCAGTACCATCAGAGCATGGAATTAAACACTAATTCTCTAAAACTGTGATTGGAGAACCTCATTCTCTACATTTAAATTTCATTTCTCCGGGGAACAAAGCACCAGGTCTGCATAAAGCTGGTTGGTTGTGCAAAACTCTGATTTAAATAAGTTTAGCCAGTGATATTCCTGAATTCAATACTCGTTTTTCCTTTAAAAATAAACTTTTTATTATTCATTTTGGTACACTGCTCCCATCCCATATATCTTATATCTTTGGACTAATCAACTTCCATACAAGGCAAAGTAAAAAAGATCCAAAAGATAACATTTATTGTTAATGCTATCTCCTTTCAATAATCTCTTCCCAATCCATCCCTCCCATCCACTGAAAATCACTATTTTCAGAGAAATTAATCAGTAAAATATCTATATTTTGAAATTGTTTATAAGACTTTGTTTTCATATGCAGAGTCCCTGATTCTGACTTGCTCTATAGTTTTGGCAGGTGTTTTATCTAAGTCTAGATTTCCAATTCTGTAAAATAGAAATGATTATTGCAATTACTGCTTTCATAAAAGTGTCTAATTGTGATTTATCCTTCAGTTTTTATCTATAATGTAACTTATTTGAGTAGAGATTGCATGTGTGCATGCTAAGTCGCTTTAGTCAGGTCCAACTCTTTGAGACCTTGTGGACTGTAGCCTGCCAGGCTCCTCTGTAGATGGGATTCTCCAGGTAAGTATACTGGAGAGGGTTGCCATGCTCTCTTCCAGGGGATCTTCCAAACCCAGGAATCAAACCCATGTCTCTCTCCTGTATTGACAGGCAGATTCTTAACCAGTAGCATCACCTGGGAAGAGAGTGCATGTATATTTAATTACTAATTGCCACAACTTAAATAAATTAATTGTAACTAATTAAAAATTGAGCACAATTTTAATGTCTAGAATCTTCAACTCTTTGAAAACATTTCTAAGAACAAGAACTTAAAGAAAAGCAGAGTGACATCTACTTTGTACATCATCATTTTATGTAACGCTTAGCACAGCATTTGATATACATTAATAGCTAAATAAATATGTGCTGAATTGACAGATGGAAGATTGCAGAAATACAGACACTTTGGGCTCTTTATTTTGTTGATCTATGTAATTCTACACAGAATTAAAGATTTTCTTACAGTCAACATTTGATAATCTACCAACAGTAGATAGCCAATATATAAATAACCCCTAACACCAAATAATAAAGACTGAATTTCTCATATGGTAAATCATAGGATTATTTTTCATATATTAAGGGAAGTAATTAGCTTGAAATGAAATAAAGTAGTCCAACATAAAAAGTCATGCTATTTTCTGCCACAGACTCCTTCATTTTCACACTTTTTACTGGGAACAGATATTAAGACCACTGAGATAAACACATCTCACAAATTCTCCTTCTGGCTAGTTTACTCCTTTTTTCCTTTTAAGAAAAATATCTAGGAAATCTCTTTGCTTAATTATGTTTTCCTGTATAATGTTCTAATAGAATAATGATGAGAGGTCTGGGCGGAGTTAAAGAAATAAAATAAATGTAACTCTTTTTTTTTTAATCGGTTTATGTCAGACATTTTGTACTGTCGTTTACAGACCTTATCAGTAATCCTCAAAATAACCTTCAAAAATAACAAATGGTGAAATTGACTCATCAATTAAGAAAGTTTGAGTTATAGAAATTATGTACTTAATAACTGTTAAATGAACTAGAATTTAAACCTAGATATATGTGATGTTGAAAGAAAGCTTTTCTCTACTACATTGGTGTTTTTCATTTTAATACATAGATGTTAAATATATGTGAAATGATTGTAAATGATACATGAGATACCTTTTTTTTCTAAGATGTATTTAGGACATTTTATTATTGATCATCTGGCTAAATGTATTTACATTAAATCAAGTAAATCTGAAAGACTTATATATAAGGAAGACATAGATTTGACCAACATCCAAAGTATGGTGTGCAAACATCCAGGATTTGAAAATCACAGCTCTGTATCATATTGTTAGAGAGGATTGCCAGTCTCTGATCCCAAGTCACATGTGGTTGCAACAGACATTATAATAGCTGTACAGTCACTGAAAACTAGGCAGCATTTGCCCCAGTTCAGTAGCCCATGTAGAAAATCCTTGAACACTTTGTATTTCATCTATGACTACTGAGGACTGCCAAGGTCACCATATCCTCAGCTTCACACTTGGCTTGCTTCCTCCACCTTCACTCCAGTATCCCTATCCTCTTTAACTGCCTTCTCACAGCCTCCTTGAGCCCCTTGTTGCGCAAGCTATAGATAAAGGGATTGAGGAAAGGTGTGAGCACTGAGTAGACTACAGCCAGGGCCCGATCATAGTCCAGGGAGTAGCTCTTCTTCAGCCGCACATACATGAAAAGGATGCTCCCATAGAAGATGAGGACCACAGTGAGGTGGGAGGCACATGTGGAGAAGGCCTTCCTCTTGCCTGCAGCTGAAGGAATGCTGAGCACTGTGCAGATGATCTGCACATAGGAGCTGAGGATTAACAGGAAGGTGGCCAAGATCTTGCAAGAATTGATAACAAAGTCCACTAGGACATTGATCGATGTGTCAGTACAAGCCAAGCTCAGAACAGGAGGGAAATCACAAAAGATGTGCTGAATACGATTGGGACCACAAAAAGGGAGGTGGGAGACCAAGGAAATTTCAGCCACTGGCCCAGCCAAGCCTCCCAACCAACAGCCAACAGCAATCTTGACACAGAGTGCTGGGGTCATGCGAATAGGGTAGTGGAGGGGCTGACAGATGGCTAAATATCTGTCATAAGCCATAGCTGTGAGAAGATAGCACTCAGTAGCCCCAAGAGAGTGGAAAAAGTAGATTTGCAGAAGGCATCCAGAGAAAGAAATGGTCTTCTTTTCACTGAGCAAGTTTGACAGCATCTTGGGGATGGTGGCAGCTGTGTAGCCAAGCTCCAGTAAGGAGAGGATGCTGATAAAGAGGTACATGGGTGTGTGGAGCCGGGAGTCCAGGAAGACCACCAAGAATATCAGCAGGTTTCCCAGGATGGTAGTGAGGTAGGTTAGGAATAACAAGGGGAAGAGAAAAGCCTGAACACCCTGAAGATGGGGAAAGCCCAAGATGATGAACTCTGTTACCTGGCTCCAATTCCCGGGCTTCATCGCTCTCCATTCATATCCCTGGAATGTAAAGTATGGAGGGATGAGAAACAATGTTGAGCCAAAGGATATCTAAGAAGACGGAAACGCTCAAAGTCCATTTGTCCTTCCCCTGCACCTCCAGAATAAGTGATCTTAGTACATGCTCTACAAAGCCAGAATTTCTATCCCTCCCCAGAACAGTTGTCAACAGCCTCCTTCAAAGTATCTGCTCTTATAACCAGACTTAAATTGTCTTCTCTAATTATACAACTCATTTTTGGCCACTGTAACCCATTCTATAACCAATTTCTCGTTCTTAATAGAATCTAAAGGGATTTAAAAAAATTAAATATTCCTCAACCAAATTCATATCATAATTTATACATTTCCTTGCGTGAGGTATAAATCATCATTTATACTAATAAAATATTTGTAGTTCACTCCACTAAGATTAAATCATTTGGACCATATATTTTTATTTCCAATTTTAATTCATTTTTTCTTCAGTTTTCTGGACACCAAAGAATCAATGCTTTCACCCCCAGATCCATTCCATTTTCTTCCATTTTCTTATAGAAACACAGGTCCAACACCTTCTTTCAAGCAGGTAGGTCAGAGTTTCACTTCTTTTGAACATTGGTGAGAACCCTAGCCAAGGAAAAGGGGGATTAAGTAAATAAAAGGGCCACCAAAAACCGGAAGGCAAATCTGTCTCTGCATTTCTACTCCATACTGTGGCCACTTTATCAATTCTTACCACTTTCCCCCTCCACCAACTTCAAATGCACTTTTCTGATTTGCTGCTTCATAGATGGTAAATATTTGTATTTCACTGTGTTGAGGTCAATGTAGCAAAAGTTAACTGAACAATTTTTTGTGTGTAAGCATTATATTAATACCTAGAACAGGGGCTAAATCGATAAAGAAAATATGGCATCTGAAGTTGACAAACTAATATTCTAATAGAGAAAATGAAGAGCCAACTAATTACTTTATAACTGTTTACTAGAACATTCTATCATCATGGAAATATGCTACTCTTCTCACTTGTTAAGGAATAAAAAAACAAGAAACAAAACAAAACAAAACACAAAAAGTGAATCTCTTGATTCAATTACCCCATAGCCACTGCTCCATTTCCTTCTCTGTCACTGTCATAAACTCTTCCCATATATAAGCTGCCCATATTTACTGACTCTGATTCTGCTCTTACTATTCTATTGGTGTATACTTGACTGACAAGGCTGTTAGAGTCAGCTGTACAGCAAAGTGATTCAGTTTGCATACACGTGTGTCTGTTCATTTTAAAATTCTCTTCCCATTTAGATTGTTACATAATATTGAACAGAGTTCCCTGTCCTCCACAGTAGGTCCCTGTCATCCATTCTAAAAACGGCATTGTGTACCTGTCAATCCCTAACTTCCCCTCTCGGGCTTCCTCACTGAATTTAAGTCTGTGAGCCTGTTTCTGTTTTGTAAATAAGTATATTTGTATCGCTTTTTTTTTATCTTCCACATATAAGTGATAAAGTACAATATTTCCCTATCTCTGTCTGATTTACTTCACACTTAAACTCATTCTAATTAAACATTCACCACATCTTCTCCAGCAAAGCCTCCATCCTATAGCCACTAATTAGCTAAGATTTTATAAATCCAATTGTCATCTCTTATTCCTTTGCTTACTTGGACTCTCAGCCATTCTTCATGGGGGTGATCTATCCTGCCTCTTGACACACTCTCATCACTTGGTCCTCAGGATGCTATACTTTAGGTTTCTTTCCACCTTAGTGGACGTTTTCTCTTTGCCCTACCTTTTTAATGCCATAGTTTGCAGAGGTCAGCATTTATTCTTTTCTCATTTCTTCGTAAGCTCACTGCTTTGTTAATGTCATCCAATGCTATAGCTTAAAACCCCATTTATGTGTTGATTTCTAAATGAATATCCAACCAACATTTCTCTCCCTTTTATTCTCTCCCTTATTCAACTGCCTGGGCACATCTCCTATTAATCATTTAGTAGCCATCTCCAAATTAATTTCTTTGGGCACTGCCCATAGTCTTCCCCATCTCAAATGACGGCAATTACAATCTCTCAGGTAATGGGCCAAAATTCTTGCAGTCATCATTGTTTCCACCTTTCTCTCAAACATCCAGGATCTATTTTTCACTTGAATTAAGCCACTGTCATCATGCACCTCTGTTACTGTAATTGTCTCCTAACAGATATTCTTATTTGCATTTGTTCATCAACACCCTTATGCTGATACAGCAACCTGAATTATCCTTTTAAATTATTAAATCAGGTCTTTCTTTTCCTCTCTTCTGTGGCTTGATATTTTACAGTCTTTGCTGTAGATGTTTCCTCTTCCTAAAATTTTTTTCACCAAATATCCACTTGGATATCTTTTTCATTTATTACAAGTTTTTGGCCAAATCTAACTCTCTCAGTCAGCTCTACCTGAACCACCCTAATCAAAACTGCAGTCTCCCTCCTTCCTTACATCCATATCCTGTACTGAAATCACCTTCCCCTACTTTACTTTTAATTTTTTTCCAGTGGTACTTATCATCTTTAACATATTATAAAATGTACTTTATTATCCCAATTATTTATTGTTTCTCTCCTTTGTGAGAATATAAACTCTGTGAGATCAAGGGATTTTGTTGTTTAGCTCGCTGATATACTTCAAGTGTTCAGAGTTGTGTCTCAAACGTGATGGCAATTCAGTAAATACTTGTTAAATGAAAAAGTAAATTTATAAAGATAAATGCGTATTTGCATATACAGTAAGAGTTGGAAGAGTAGTAAATGACCTATGGGCTGGAAATGGAGTTCAGAAAAACCTCACAGAAGGCACAATTTCATTTGAAATGAAAAACTGTCAGAATTTTATAGATGGAAAAATTAAAGTATTCTAGGCACAAAGGAATACTTGTATAAAGGCAAAGTGTTATGAAAGGTCTCCTCTTTCTGCCCTCCAAGCTTCTTATCACATCTTCCCTCTCCAGACCCCTCTTATCTCATCCAAGCTAATATTATTTACTCTGCTTTGTTCTTAGGGTTTCCTTCTAAATTCAAGTAGCATGGCCACCTCTTATATAAAAACCTTTTTCATTCCAAGAATTACTGTGAATGTTTCTCCACTAAGATATCAGAGGACTGCTTCTAGACAGAACTCTTCTATGGGTGACTCTGATTCAGCAGAATCATTTTACTATCAAGAGATTTCCTCTTTGTTTAGTTGTTTTTTTTTTTTTTTTAACTTTGAATTCATGTCTGTCCACTGCCCAATTCTGCCTTCTTTCTGTTTCAAATCTTGGATGTAGGCATATCACCTCTAAAAAATTATCCCCACATTTTTTATCCAATTCAGATCCTTTCTTTCCTAGATGTTTTACTTTCCACCTCTTTAAATTTAAATATAAAACATCATTCCCAGAACTGCTCCTCTCCATATCTGGCCTCCCAATTCCACTCACAGATATGTTGTGTAGAGACCTTAACTAAACTTTCAGCTATTCATGGCTGCAGCCTCAAGACTGAATGTTAGAAGCCAATATCTTGTCCTGTCCTTTCTCAGAAGGTAAAGTTTCCACTTGACTTCAACGACTCATAATATTCTCAAACTGCTTTATTTCATTTCTTAATGATGACCTGTTGTCATTACCTCCTTGGATCCTCTGCCTGGGAAATCAAAGTCACCATGTCCAGGTCAAGCATATTTCCCACTGAAAACGAGCACCTCTCTACTCATTCAGTTCCTCAGTTCACAATTACAGAGATTTTGACCAGTTGCCTCTTACCCAATCAATATGGAAAAAAAAAAAAAAAACCTGATGTTTTCCCCTTGCATAGTTGTTTTGTTTCATTTTCTAATTTTTAAATGCTGCTATAATTCAGTTTCTGCACCAAGAGATTTTGAGTCAGTGTTGAAAAAAGCATTAGGAAATATCACTCTCTCTGCTGCTACTGCTGCTAAGTCGCTTCAGTCATGTCTGACTATGTGTGACCCCATAGACGGCAACCCACCAGGCTCCCATGTCCCTGGGATTCTCCAGGCAAGAACAATGGAGTGGGTTGCCATTTCCTTCTCCAATGCATGAAAGTGAAAAGTGAAAATGAAGTTGCTCAGTTGTGTCTAACTCTCAGCGACCCCATAGACTGCAGCCTACCAGGCTCCTCTGTCCAAGGGATTTTCCAGGCAAGAGTACTGGAGTGGGTTCCCATTGCCTTCTCCGATGACTCCCTCTAGTGACCTCCATAATTTTGGATTTCATTGTATGACTATAAATATTTTAAATGNAACTCTCAGCGACCCCATAGACTGCAGCCTACCAGGCTCCTCTGTCCAAGGGATTTTCCAGGCAAGAGTACTGGAGTGGGTTCCCATTGCCTTCTCCGATGACTCCCTCTAGTGACCTCCATAATTTTGGATTTCATTGTATGACTATAAATATTTTAAATGTGTCAAAGATGCCATCAACTGATAAAAATGAAAGATCTTTTAATATCTGTAAAAAGAATGAAAGCTGAAATAAAGAATGAAAAGAAACATTCTGAACCAAACTTTATACTGTCTGTATAGTTTTCATTGTTATTCAAAGCAGTGAACTCAGATCTTCTCAGCCATGTAGGAACCCTTCCTCTTGGCATGCCCCCACAAATGGGCACTAAACTTCTGCATAGACTGGCAGGGCAGTGCCAGAGTCCTTGCACCATATGACAGTTCTTTCCCATTGTTGTTTATGGTTCATAAACATAAAGCTGCTTCCTTCCCTGGAGGAAGGAAATGGCAACCCACGCCAATATTATTGCCTGGAGAATCTCATGGACAAAGGAGCCTGGCAGGCTATATATAGTCCCTGGGGTCACAAAGAATCAGACACAACT
>SJYA01000487.1:0-56464 GCA_006410615.1 Neotragus moschatus
CTAAATAATAGACCAAGAAATGTAATATAAAATTTTTAAAGTATTAGAATTTACTAGTAATTTAAATACTGCCCATTGTAACTTGCAGAATAAAGCAGTCCTAAAATTCCAATGAAGTTAGAAAAAAGTAATGATGTAAGCCCAAAGAAATTAGAAGTAAAGATCTGTAAAATTTAATAGCAGAAATAGTAAAATAGAAAGTAGTGATAAGATCAAGTAGATCTACAAAATAAAAATTTGTAAAGACTGGTACAATAGACAAATCTCAAGTAGGACTGATTTGGGAAAAGATGGAAAAGGCATAAATAAAAAATTCATTATGATTTTTAAAGGGACCATATCTATAAATATATCAGCAACTAAAGAGTCAATAAAGGAATATAAATAGCTATATATCAATGATATTAAAACAGAATAACTGGAAAAATTCTTTAAAGCTATAATTTAGCAGGAGTGACTTGGTGACAAAGAATATGTATAAATTTTATAAAAACTAAATAAAATGAATTTGCATTTAAAATCTTAGCCCAAAGAAACTACCAGACCCATATTCTATCAAATTTTCAAAGAACAAATAACTCTGATCTTATACAAAATTTCTGTATTATAGAAGAGTAAAATTCTTAAAATTAAGATATTAACGTTTCCTAATAATGGTTAGAAAAATAAAAGAGGATGGAAATTTTAGTCTAATTTCACTCAGAAATATAATTAAAACACTTAGAAATATTAGCGAACTGTGTCTGCTGCTGCTGCTGCTGCTGCTGCTAAGTCACTTCAGTCGTGTCCAACTCTGTGTGACCCCATAGACGGCAGCCCACTAGGCTCCGCCATCCCTAGGATTCTCCAGGCAAGAACACTGGAGTGAGTTGCCATTTCCTTCTCCAATGCATGAAAGTGAAAAGTGAAAGTGAAGTCACTGAGTCGTGTCCAACTCTCAGTGACCCCATGGACTACAGCCCACCAGGCTCCTCCATCTATGGGATTTTCCAGGCAAGGGTACTGGAGTGGGGTGTCATTGCCTTCTCCAAAACTGTGTCTAGGTTATTTCAAAAGATAAATGCATCAGAATCAATTTTGGTTTATCCTATCACTGAAATGGTAGTTTGATATTACACTGAATTTATTGTATTAGCATGTCATCTCAATAAATGCAAAAAAAGTTTGATAAAATTCGGTGATCACTCACTATAAAATATTTTGGCTGAGAGAAGAAAATAGTTTTAAACTTCATAAAAATATCTAACAAAAACCTAGAACAATTATTCTTAATAGTTTTCTGTATTGCCTTTTTCAATATCAGGAAGAAGGCAGGAACGTCTATTGGCAACATTTCTGTTCAATGTTTTGGAGATCTTAGTAAGGTAAGTCCTTAAAAGAAATGAAAACTATGAAGGTTGGAAACGAAGGAGAGACACTGTCAGTATTTGTAGATGTTGTGATTGTTTAACTAGAAAGCTAAGGTAGCAAGAAAAAATTATTAAAACCAATGAAAAACTTCAGTAAGCTGCTGGATATAAGAAAAATATATAAGGTATGTTTCATTTTTCCTACATAATTAATACAAATACTATGTTAAAGCAGAGAACATCCTATCTAATATATGCAAAATATTGGAAATAAACATATTCTAAATAACGGTTCTTTAACTCTTCCCTCTTGAACGATGAGAATGCATTTTTCTTTGGCCCTTTCATTGTTTAATTTGATTTTATTAAAATCTTTTCCTTTTCTCTGAAGCTTAAACCCTGGTTACTTTTAAGACCAGTTCAGTTATCTGACTGAGGTAAGTGGAGAGAAAACTGGCAATGTGAGCTATACTAGTAGGATTTCCAGAATTTTGGTGCCCATCTGCCTCTCCCAACCCTCTCTATGACTGTTACCTAGGCTCCAAGGCCATTATATATGAGTCTATTAGTCCAGGGCTTCCTTGATAGCTCAGTTGGTAAAGAATCCGCCTGCAATGTGGGAGACATGGGTTTGATCCCTGGGTTGGGAAGATCCCCTGGAGAATGGACAGGCTACCCACTCCAGGACTCTGGCCTGGAGAATTCCATGGACTGTATAGTTCATGGGATTGCAGAGTCAGAGATGACTGAGTTTCACTTTCACTTTCCACTCTAGAAGTGAGGTGTAAACCTATCTGACTTCTCTTCTTCCAATTTTGGCAAACCTGAGTCTACCATTTGACTCGCTGATTATATTTTCAGTCTTTCTGGTCCTGTAGAGTTTTCCAAAGTTAGATTCCAATATTGTATTTAACTATATTTTCAAGATCAGGCAAAGTGTATGAAAATTCTACATTCAGATTGGGAGCAAGCCAATGATAGCACCAATCTGTCACTGTGAAGATTCACTTCTTGGGCTTTTAATACTCTTTCTGTCCACTTTGCTTCATGAGCAAATGTATCCATGGGGCAAAGTCTGTTGGCATGATATTCTATATGTCCCTTTGCCGTGCTTACATTCCTATTTTTACTATTTCAACACTACTGTGAAGTGTTTGTCAGTGTGCTTCTTTTAAAATTCATGTCAGAAAGAACTCTATCTGCATGTGGCAAGTGCCCAGATCCTTACTCTTGTGAAACATTTTCCCTAATTAAAAACATTCATAAAAATTAACTCTAAAGAGTTAGAGGCAAGGTTACTTCAGATTATATCCTATAAAAATATGAAGAAAAATTGTGCTTCATGGTATAATGCTCTCTGCTGAGCATGAGGCTAGATGTGACTTTGCTCAAAACTTGAGTTATATACTTAATTTTGCACATTAAAATTTAATGATATTTTAAATGTAATAAGCCTTTCCCAAACAGAGTTTCTTTCTTTTCCAATAGCCTAATTTCTTAGTATTGTAGAAATAATATTTTGGAGCATAGTTGAAAGTTTTTTCCCTAGTATAATATTAATATTTTTCATTGATTTTAAAAAAGCCTTTTATTTAATAGCACTGCAATTTTTTTCCAGTTATGACAAAACTCTGAAACAAAATGGTTTAAAGCAGAATATTATGCCTCTTTTGGCTAGGAAAAATTTTTAAATTATGCAAGTACACTACTTTTCATTGACTCATTAAATCTATCATCATATGTATGTACAGAGCTGTTTTCATTCATCAAAATTTATGGGTTTTGTAAATTAAGATAGCCTTGTATTACTGAAAGCTTATTTGAAAAAAGTTCCTCCAGAAAATTTCAGGGACAACTATCAATAGATAAGGAAATGTATTTTAATAAGGGGTGGGAGGAAAGCTTGTTTCACAATAGCAAACTTATTTCCAAATGTTCCTAGCAAGATTTCCATGGGCTCTTAAATTTACATTCCTTTCTCCTGTGCACATTTTTATGTCCCACTCAACAAACGAGGTAGTGTAAAAATGTTGTAGAGCAGCAGGGAGACCTATCGTTGCACTAGGTATCTAGGCAACGGACACCCATCTAGTGTTTCACACAATATGCTACTGAAATCGTGAATTTGTGGACAGTGCTTTACACTTCACAAGGTGGGTTCACATAGGCATGATCTCACTTGACCCTTGTGAGATATGAAGGGACAATAGTATCTTGTTTCTATTTAGTAGTTAATAATGCAAATATGGAGTAGACTGAGGTTTTTTCAGATATCATAATGAAGATAAGATTTGTCCCAGGAATCCTGATTCCATATTTGTTCTTCCTCTCCCTCACTGCACACAGTCAACTTTCAAATAGTTGTTGGCTGATTGATTGAATAAAAATACACTACTTTCTCACAGCTTAAAATCATACACATTTTAAGAAAATTTTAATGGCCACTGAAAAATATTATTCACTAGAAGATTATAATCTAAAGATTTTAGAAGCATTTGCATTTCCAATGAAAGTATTATTTACTTCAATAATAAAGAAAAATGTTCAGCAACTAAAAGAAAAAAAAATCTACAAAATGAGATAAGGTAGAACTCTGGATGAATATTAAGGTCACAAGGTTTCTTAACTGAGGAACCATGTTTAAACTATTTTGAACAAAGTGCTTATCCCACTCAAGTTTAAGTAATATAAGATTAAATCTTGGGTGTGGTGTGCATTCATAATTCCCATGGTCAAATTTGTACTATTGAGACTGGCTTGACCAATATCCAGAGTGAAAGTATTAATCTGACTGAAGTGAGATAACAAAATATTCATGCGAATAAAGAAAGAGAGGGAAGAAATGGTGGGGTATGAAAGAGGAGTCTGGAGAATTGCTAGGAACTGGAGGAGAGAATCATATTTATAGGAAAGTGTCTGTTTCTAGTTTAAGAATAAAGATTTAATTAATGTAAGGACAAATTGAAAGAAAGAAACCAGGGATAATGCTTGATTATGTGTAGTAACTTTTGGCCCTTGAAACAGGGCTATTGTAACTGAATGAAAACATCCTTCAGTGCTCAGGGCAGAATAGACACTTTATCTGGCATTCCCCCAGTATCCTAGATGGCATTCTCTTTCCATGATAAAGATTATCTTGGCTCCACCTGCACACAACTCTTAAATATTTTTTTTTTAATTTTTCTTAAATCAGCAATTCTCTTGAAATGGAAAGCATCTATTAGGTGGGAAGGATAATCTTGACCATTGGAGTGAGCATTGGAGCCAACTGTGGTACTGGTGAAATAGACTGTTCCTAAAGCTGCATTCTTTTTCCTTGTAACAAATTTTAGCAAGGGTTGAGAAATGGGGTGTGGGAGCAAAGTAGGCTTCTCTGATGAGCGAAATAGACAAATGCCACTAGGTTGATAGTATCCATTACTGAAAATATATTAGATGGTGGTCTTACACTTTTATCAAGGGAGAAGATGTAATATCAGTATGTCTTTTATTTGTATATTCGCTTCTGGTTACCAATACCAATATAACTTTTCCATAACTTTTTTCAGGATTAGTTGGTGTCTTTTTGAGCAAATGATCCATAAGCTTTCCAGTATTATCTAGATGATGGGGTTTCAAGTTGTAAAAAAAAGTGACTATCATAACCAAAGACGGAGGCAGCAAGAGTCATCATTTCAAAAAATTTTTCTACCTCTTTTCAGTCTAGTCCATAATAAATGACATTTTTTGCCCTATGTGTCACATAGGTCGTGTACAAAGCCTGACATGTTAAGCTTTTCATTTTGGTGATATCTTGAGATTCTAAGCAAATACACTTTGTAATAAATCAATACATTCAAATAACTAAACCCATTGTCAAAATTTGCAAAAGTATTTTACAATGAAGTTGAATTTGATAATTTATGAAACAGACACATAAATTTATAGGCATAACCCATTGACTATGATTGATATGCGTTCCTTTGCACTCTTGCCATTAGTTTAAACATAAAATACAAAATGATACCAGTTCTTCTAAAATAATTAGTCCAATATGCATTTAGAAATTCCTTTGTTTCTTTACCACCTGAAGCCAAAATTCTAATATTCTAAAATAGGAAAAACCTATATTCTGATTAATATTATNATTTGCAAAAGTATTTTACAATGAAGTTGAATTTGATAATTTATGAAACAGACACATAAATTTATAGGCAAAACCCACTATGATTGATATGCGTTCCTTTGCACTCTTGCCATTAGTTTAAACACAAAATACAAAATGATACCAGTTCTTCTAAAATAATTAGTCCAATATGCATTTAGAAATTCCTTCATTTCTTTACCACCTGAAGCCAAAATTCTGATATTCTAAAATAGGAAAAACCTATATTCTGATTAATATTGTGTTATCAAGGAATTCATGATGAGGCAGTAGAAAATTCATAGAAAGGATAAAAATGTTCATTTTTCTTTTTTAAAAATCTTAGGTGTACCTGTTGGTAATAAAAATAAGGTAGTCTAAGCTTTACATATGTTTATATGAACTTATAGACTAGCAATGCATCAACAACAATGCATATAGTAGGTAGAACATAATTTTGAGAGATTATTCTTGCAATTGGTTCAGATAGTCAAGCAGTTTGAGGTTCAAGTTCGTAGAGTATTTGTGCCATAGTTTGGTTCCCTGAAAGCAGATGCTGAAATACCAATTGGGGTGAAATATGTATATTAAGGATCAATACATGTGAAAGGAAGGAGAAGCCTGACTGGACAGAGGAAAAAAATTAATTGGTTCATGTTCAACAAACTCTCCATTAACCCAAGGGAGACTGTGAAGACAAAATTTCNCGATTATTCTTGCAATTGGTTCAGATAGTCAAGCAGTTTGAGGTTCAAATTCATAGAGTATTTGTGCCATAGTTTGGTTCCCTGAAAGCAGATGCTGAAATACCAATTGGAGTGAAATATGTTTATTAAGAATCAATACACATGAAAGGAAGGAGAAGCCTGACTGGACAGAGGAAAAAATTAATTGGTTCATGTTCAACAAACTCTCCATTAACCCAAGGGAGACTGTGAAGACAAAATTGCCCTTTAGAGAACCCCACAATGAGACAAAGTAGCTGGACCTTTATAAACTTTTCTCATTTCTGTCATCAGATGTGAGGAATTATTATGAAATTATTTGGTTCTAAATATTGTGCTTATGTTTGAAAAAGAGTCCTTATTTTTAAGAAATACTAAAATATTTATGAATATAATATCATGTTGTGTGACATTAAAATAAAGTTGAGACATCTAGAGAAAGATCAGCTTCAAGTGTTTTCCAATGACCAAAGAGGAGATTATTTGAGCATGCCTCTCTATCCCCAAAAGATCACAATACCTACCTATATATTTTTTTATAATAACATTTTAAAAACACATCATATTGAGAGGTTGCCTGGTTGCACCTACTCATTATTTTGAAAATAAATAAACAACCTAGCACTTTTTCTGCCTCTCTTATACATATATATCTCAGAGTAAATAAACATTTAAGAAAAAAAATAAGGTATTTTTGGGTAATTTCTTAAGAAGGAATGGTCAAATAGGAAAAAAGATTATCATTTAGCAATACAGTAAAATAGTGGATTTAGGAAATGCTCACCAAGGAATGCTCAAATGTTAGGAGAAACATTGACGGAGAAGCTAATTGATAAAATAACTGGACCAGCTACTCAATCTTACCCAGATGGACAAATATATTCTTCCTGGCAAAATGCATTAAGACATACATGGCACCTCCTATGGAGTAGCCCCACCAATGATTAATCCTGTATCTGATTAAGTCTCTAACTCTAATTGTGTTTATAGGAAATATGGGAGATAGAGAAGCCATATAGATAACAGCCAAATCCTAAAGCAAGAAGGTGGAAAATATTATGACAGTTTCTTTTCAATAAGTAATTGATATGAAAAAATGGGAAGAACTGTTATAAATTTAAAAGACTTTTAAAACATATAAACCAGATGCAATTGTGCAAATCTTGTTTGGATACTGACTTGAACAAATCAACTATATAGACATTTTATCATGGAATAAGTATTAGATGGTATTAACAAAATACTGTGAATTTCAGAAATATGATAATATCCATGTGGCCTTGTTAAAAGTCTTGCTTATTATAAATGTACACTGAGTTATTTTTTACAGCTTTATTGCAATATTATTCACTAAGTTTTTTAGGTGCAAAGATATAAATTGGTGGTGAGGAGGGGAATAAGTAAAATGACATGGGCAAAAGTTGAGATTTGTTGGAATTGAGTTACAGATGACAAGCACGTGAGAATTATTGTAACATTCACTTTTCTATATGGTGGAGAATTTATTTAACTGTTCAACTATTAAACTATTTGTATTAACATATAGCAGACATTTTTTCTGAAAATAATACACCAAAAAATGTCATAAATGACAGAAACTAGGTTGAATGACAAATCTGGTTCAAGGGAATCTTGGCGATCATCAGTGTAAGCTAAATCCCACAAAATAAAATTTAACATAAATAAATGCATTGCAAATTTTCAGAATGAAGGTAGGTAACTTAACTGTAATTTGTGAAAAAGAGAAAGCCCACATTATTTGAAATGGATTGCATCATGTCTCAGATTGAAGATTTTTTAAGTCAATGTGAAGTAATTTTTATTTTGTTCTTATGTTGTAATGAGATTGCTTAGTTCTGCAATTTTAGTTAGTATAATTAACAAGCCTGAAAATTATTATATTTGCTTTCTTATCTCTTAAATAGCATATATTGGGCAAAGTTTGTATACTGTCTTGATGTCTAACATCATCATGTGCCGGGAGCCAGCGTGAGGAATCCCACCCATGACAAGGTCACACGACAGAAATCCGATGGGCAAGGCGATTCGGATTTCAGGGGTTCCCCCTGAGTTTCCTTGAGCATCTACACCCCAAAAATAAGGAAATCAGAATATGCCTGTTGCCAGGAGCCAGAGTGGGAATCCCACCCATGACAGGGTCATGTGGCAAGAGACTCAATGGGCAAGGATGATTCGAGTCTCAGTGTTTCCCCCTGGTATTTCCTGAGCATGTACCCCCCCAAAATAAGAATCTGCCTGCTTTTCCACTCTTCTGACATTACCTGGAAAAAGTCAATTCAGGGCTTTAGTCTTCTTCATTTGAAAGGAATGTTTCAGCTCAACCCCCTCTGATAACGCTCTAACTTAAATGTTCTCATTTGCCTAACAGGTTCCCCTGTCCTTTTACAGCTTGTGAATTGCTTACAGCCCCAAACTGCCAGGGGCAGGAAGCTTAAGTATCTTAAAGTTACAGAGCCTTTCTAAGAGCTAAAAATCCTGTCGGTGATAGGATTTCACTGTTCACTCAATGATTGCTGCCAGACCTCCTTATTCTTCGTCTTTTGGGCACCTGGGAAGATGTTAATCAATGTAAACGGGATATGGAAAAAGATATATAGTAGTTTTGATGTTAGCAATACTAGACTTTTGAGTTAATTACCTTTACTTTGTTATAAATCATTGTACTCCTCTTGTTACAAATTGCTATGTAAGAATGTAACTTTATTTAGTGCTTTCTGAGAATGGCGCCAGACTTTGGGAAAAGCAACACTTTTAACACAAATAAGCCTTCTGGTTAACAAACTCTTATCAGGAAAGAGCCATAAAATGTTAATTGGCCTTTTGGCTTGAAGATGATGTAAATCACCTAAGACTTGTGTATACAACTAGGAATGCAGAGAAAGAAGCCTGGTTTTGATAAGAGTCTAGGCTGCTAACACTGCACAATTTTGTATTACCCCTTGATCTCTATGTACAATCAAAAAAGGTATAAGGCCTTGAAAGAGAATAGGGCCCCTGGGCCAGCTGCTGGACTGGTTTCCCCCATGTCTCCCTCTTACTCTAATTTCTGGCTGAATTTCCATCTGGGATGTGGAGGCTTGCCATGTCTACTGACTTGCCCTGGCTTCTAAGATCCATGCGAGGGGGTGCCCAAGGCGGGGGCACCCTCCGATATTCAAGAGGATGCCGGTGGCCCACGTAGATGGTGCAAACCTCTTGTCTTGAGATTTTATTGACTTTCCACGTAAACCAAGTTATTCAGCCTCTTTTCTCCACTTAATTTTCCCACTATACTATTATTTCCTAATCTTATATTTCTAAATAAATAAGTCTTTCTATGACACCGATGCCGTCCATGCTTCGAATTCCCTGGATCCACCGGGGCTGGACCCTGGCAATCGTGGCTCATTAATGTACTTACTGAATATGTGACAATCCCTTTGGACACTGAGTTGGATAGAAAAATTTGCTTTACTGTAGCTAGTTCTGTTACTCTTACTGCCTCCTTGGCTCATATCTAAGTTCTCACTGCTTAGTAGTTCAGCTCCTTGGGTTGAGATCATACTCCCTCCCCAAATGCCCAAATATTTGATAATGGAGTAATCCAGCTCTACTTTTCCAATTCAAAGTTTAGTTTGAGTATAGTTCTCTTTCACATGAGTAAGTAAACTAGGTATTCTTTGGGAAGGTTCTATTTTTTTCAGTCTCCCTTTTTCCCCTGAAAAAATTTTATCCAGCTAGCCGGAGTTGAGAAAAGCAAACACCTTACTTGAACATGAAAAAACAAGGAGTTGTGACTAAATATGGGCTTCCAGGTGGCTCAGTGGTAAAGAATCCACCAGCATTGCAGGAGACCAGATTCAATCCCTGCGTTTGGAAGATTCCCTGGAGAAGGAAATGGCTACCCACTCCAGTATTCTTGCCTGGAGAATCCCTTGGACAGAGGAAGCTAGTGAGCTACAGTCCATGGGGGTCACAAAGAGTCAGAGATGACTTAGCAACTGAACAATGACATTGAACATAGTAATTATTTGCATTATAATACTTTTTTTTTTTTCTTTTTTGCCTATTGTATTTAAGTCTCTGGAAGTTCAGTCCTTGGCTTAGAAAATCCAAGGGTTGAGAGCAATGTTTGATACTTGCCAGTCAAGATTTCCCAAACTTGAGTTATTAGTATAAAATTCTTCACAATTTTTTGCTATATAGATATAATTATATATAAAATATACTTTATTAAATTAAATCCATTTGTAACATAAATTTATTTAAATAGAGAAAT
This sequence comes from Neotragus moschatus, assembly GCA_006410615.1. Taxonomy (NCBI): domain Eukaryota; kingdom Metazoa; phylum Chordata; class Mammalia; order Artiodactyla; family Bovidae; genus Neotragus; species Neotragus moschatus. The sequence continues at coordinate 10,477 of SJYA01000487.1, forward strand.
GATTATCAGCACTATGATTTTGACCTCTTTTTTTTCTTGCATTAACAAAGTGTTTTGAGATATTTACAATGAGAAAAAAAATTCAATTGTATGCTACCTAAAATTATCTTGTTACTGCAGCTAGGAAAACTTTAGAAGATTCATATGATACCTGGATTTTTGCCACCACCACATTACATATAAATTTCTGCTGCTAGAGATATTTTACTATAGTTCTCAATAGCCTTAGCCTCCTATTTAGATTACATTAGGACTCAGTAAGTGCTTATTAAATATATTTATTGAATGTATAAATGTATATAACTGAGGATATCATAATTTGAAAATCCATGTTATTACCAACTTTGATAAACTTTCAGTTTTGAGGAGTGGCATTATTGATATAATTGCCTTCTATATTCTTCCTCACCCAATTCCTGGATTACTCTATTGGCAAACATTCCCTTGTTTGTTTGTTTGTTTGTTCCCTTGAGAAATAACACAGATTTAGATGGTAAAGTTAACATCTTTATCGCATGTAATTCATCTACCCCAAAACACTTGACATAGTAAACATTTTTGTATATGTTAGTAGAGAGAACATAACAGTTCCAGAAGACAGATAATTTCCTCACTACTGAAAATATTCAGTAGGCTTTATGACCCCACAAGTGTATTTTTTCCTGTAAAAGTTATTTTTTAAATTTTGGTTTTCTCTAACAGCAAATTTTGACCCTTTGATTTAAGAGATTTATAGTTTTTTGCCATTAAATAATGTTGAAATGTTCATAAGGAGATATTTATGATTATCAATAAGTAGATCCAAATTATGAATTCATATTCATAATAATTATCGATAGCTATAGATTTGAAAACTACCACTCTAAATATCAGGAAATATGGCCCAAGTGAAGGAAGAACAAGACATGTAAAGTCATTTAAAATTATTGGTGCTTTGAAAATCTGGGAATAGAATATTTGTGTATTTATGTCCAAGAGGAAATTGAAAAATCAGACATTTTATAGAAGCTGAGATATTTAGAAGCTGACAGCTTTGAAATCCTATTTTATATAAGAAAAAATCTCACTCTTATTAATAGAATATTTGATAAGTATTCATTTTCTTGTAGTATTAAGTCTGTGATTGATGGAGGGGGAGGGTGACTAAAATTCAGGAGGTGAGATTAAGGTAGATGCCGCAAACTTGAGCAAAATTATATCCTGATTGTTGTTGTTCAGTCACTCAGTTGTGTCTGATTCTTTGCAACCTTATGGACTTAGATATATTTTAAAGTAAATAGAGGTATTAGAGATATTTTAAATATTAGAGATATTTTAAAGTAAATCCTTTAATAGGTACAGTGATTTCATATACAAAATTCTTCTATCACTATTTCATTTAATCTTTATCATTGAAAGAACTTGCTTACTATATTGAACAAAATATAAATAGTAAGTTTTATCAATTGAATATTTTAATTAGATTATGAATTCAGTTTAAATGTCTTAGAAGAGCTAATTTTTAAATTCTTCCAACAGGTTTATTAATTCTGCATGTATTTATTTAGCAGCTAATTTACAGATGATGCTCTGCCAGATGATATAGAAAATAAGATGAATAAGACAGCTAGACAGTGGTATACATGTTGACCACAGTGACTGTCACAGTGCATTGTGATTGCTTTTTTGCATGTTTGACCACCTTTGCTTCTTCCATTATGTGTGTGCTTGTTTGTATGTGGTTATAATGTAAGAAAGTATTCTACCTTGGCAGCAATAAAAATTATGTTTGAAAAATATTGAACTTAACTGAGCTGCCTCAGAACAGAGAACTGTGGGCTGAGAGAAGAGAAACTTTCCTCTGTTTTTCCCACAACCCACAATAAATCTGGAGCTTTGTAGACCCTCAATGTTTGCTGAATCATAGGAAAGAGGGAAAAGGGCACATTGCTTTTGGAATAATGATAAACTTCCTTTAACCATCAACCCTGAAGAAATGAGCCATAAAAATAAATTCGGATTACTTTTGGTATAAATACCATCTAGGTAATTTTAAGGCTTCTATATAGGGGAAAGAAATGTCAGGGGAAAATTCCATCCTGATTGTTGTTGTTCAGTCACTCAGTCGTGTCTGATTCTTTGCAACCTTATGGACTGCAGCACGCCAGGCTTCCCTTTCCTTTGCTATCTCCCAGAGTTTGCTCAAACTCGTGTTTATTGAGTTGATGATGCCATCCAACCATTTCATCCTCTGTTGTCCCCTTCTCCTCCTGCCCTCGATCATTCCCAGCATCAAGGTCTTTTCCAGTGAGTCAGTTCTTCACATCAGGTGGCCAAAGTATTGGAGTTTCAGCTTCAGCATCAGTCCTTCCAGTGAATATTCAGGACTGATTTCCTTTAGGATTGATTGGTTTTATCTCCTTGCTGTCCAAAGGACTCTCAAGTCTTCTCCAACATCACAGTTGGAAAGCATCAGTTCTTCGGTGCTCAGCCTTCTTTATGGTTCAACTCTCACATCCATACATGACTACTGGAAAAACCATAGCTTTGACTAGACAGACATGTGTTGGCAAAATGATGCCTCTTCTTTTGAATATGCTTTCTAGGTTGATCATAGCTTTCCTTCCAAGGAGCAAATGTCTTTTAATTTCATGGCTGCAGTTACCTTCCACAGTGATTCTGGAGCACTATAAAATAAATTCTGTACTGTTTCCATTGTTTCTTNATGTGTTGGCAAAATGATGCCTCTTCTTTTGAATATGCTGTCTAGGTTGATCATAGCTTTCCTTCCAAGGAGCAAATGTCTTTTAATTTCATGGCTGCAGTTACCTTCCACAGTGATTCTGGAGCACTATAAAATAAATTCTGTACTGTTTCCATTGTTTCTTCATCTATTTGTCATGAAGTGACTGGATGCCATAATCATCGCTTTTTGAATGTTGAATTTTAAGCCAGCTTTTTCACTCTCCTCTTTCATCTTCATCAAGAGGCTCTTCACTTCCTCTTCACTTTCTGCCATTAAGATGATGTTATCTGCATATCTGAGGTTATTGATATGATGGATAATTTTTTTTGAATGGATTGAAATTTATTGAGGAAGTGGGCAACAGTTGGACCTTGGGATGAAGTTTAAGTGAGGTTAGAACCCTGGGATACAGGTGGACCAGGATGTGCAGTGCCTGGGCTCAGTAACCAGATGATGAGATTTAAAAAAACTGAGAAAAAATGAAAAATGAATGAATTTTGTAGTGGAGTTGCAGATAGTAGTGATCCTTCAGATGAATCTCCATGAAGTTATTGGCTTTGAATAGCCAACACAGAGCCTATTGAGAAAAATTTAAGATGTATCAAGTTAGGCTCGGAGAAGGAAATAGCAGCTCACTCCAGTGTTCTTGCCTGGAGAATCCCGGGAAGGGGGAGCCTGGTGGGCTGCTGTCTCTGGGGTCACACAGAGTCAGACACGACTGAAGTGGCTTAGCAGCAGCAGCAAGCTAGGTTCAATGAAGATGTTCTAGAAAAATGTGCAGCAAAGGCAGGTCTCAGAAAGTCTAGGGTAAAGAATGGAGGATGTTATTACTAGACATTGAGGGAGTTATTATTTTTTTTGAAAAAAGAATTAAGATCAGAAGTGTACACTGTGACAATGTCTAGAATGAACAGAAGAGAAGAGAATTAACATTGGAGTGATAGGGAACTATTCAATAGTAGAAACTATAACCTTTGCTATGTGACAGGCAGAGTACTAAGCACTTTATGTGTATTACTCTCATTTGATCTCACAATAATCTTATGAAGTAGATAATAATTTTAGCCTTCATATTATAGTTGAGAAATCTGAAGCACAGAGAGCCTATGGGATACATGAAGCCGAGAAGCCAATCACTCCTATTGATACAGAGTCCTAGAAGATGAGAGAGTACAGTTAGGAAGCAGTGTCTCTTTGAGTATTAAGACTGAGCTCTTAATTACAAGCCTCATTACCTCCATGGAGAGCATTCTACCTCCAGAGTTATATTCATTATGCATTTTAGAACTAAATAGCTCTGTGAATCAAGTTTTTCACAGTTTAACTTATTTTTTAATCTCTAATTGGGCTCCTATAGCATGAACCCATCAGGCATATGTTTGAGACCAATTTGGCAGATTTCATGATAGTGTAACAAGCCTGGGCTCTTACTATCCCTTCCATGCGTGTCCTTTAGAGCCTTAGATACAGCCTCTGGCTGACTTTGGATATTGATTCCATTATGCTGCCAACATCCTTCAACTGATGTAGAAGATCCAGGCTGATCTATTAATATACTCAAGTCTACCTTCTGCAGCACAGGCTTGAAGTTAATTTTTAAAGAATGTGCTTGCAGACAGCTGTATTCTAGACCTTTCAAACATAGGATCACCCACAACTTATTGTCCAAAAATACAGCACCAGTCTTATTCAAGAACCCTCCAGAATTTTATCTTATAAAACTCCTCTAGCTACATCTACTTTTATTTAATATCATTTTTTCATTCTATCATCTGACCTAACCACCCTCTATTCTTAAAAATGCTTGAATATTATGTATCTCTTTTACTGTATTCATTGTGTATCTGAATCCCACTCATTCCTTCAAAATCATGATCACATCCCACCTCTGTTGGTGACCAACTACCTAGGCTCTGATGTTACCTCTCTATACTCACAGCACTGATTAGAAGTAGCATTTATCAGTAATTTAATCTTTGATTCCCTTAGATCTGTTTTAGTTCAGTAGATTATAGGCAACTAGAACAGAGTCTTGCCTTTAACATGTATTTGTATTTTTGAATACTCTACAACACAGTAATTTCCCCANGCTGCAATTGCAACAAAGTTCAACTACTCCTTCTGCCTAATTTGGCTTCCTTCATTCCCTCCCAGGTACCTATACTGAGAGTATTCTTCAATAGATTGCTGCATGTTAATCCCACTAATTTGTATCTCTACTCCCCAGGGAACCCAGCCTGTGACAGTGGCAGACTGGTCTGAACAATGACAATTTATGTCTTTCTGACAATCAGGAAGTCAAGACTATAACATTGCTCTGTAGACTTACTAACAAAGTACAGTTACCATACGATGGCATATCCTGTCACTCAGACTTCCTCAGCAGCAAATTGTCTAATGATTTTACTGAAGGCAATGGCACCCCACTCCAGTACTCTTGCCTGGAAAATTCCATGGACGGAGGAACCTGGTAGGCTTCAGTCCATGGGGTCGCGAAGAGTCGGACATGACTGAGCGACTTCCCTTTCCCTTTTCACTTTTCATGCATTGGAGAAGGAAATGGCAACCCACTCCTGTGTTCTTGCCTGGAGAATCCCGGGGACGGGGGAGCCTGGTGGGCTGCCATCTATGGGGTCGCACAGAGTCAGACACGACTGAAGCGACTTAGCAGCAGCAGTTTACTGTCTTCTCTAATGAAAACCCACTGCCACAAATGGTTTGTTCGCTTTGTTCAAATAATAATCATCTTCTTTAATCAAAGTGCCTAGTTATAGGATATTTATGTAAATCATTTGTTTTATATCAGTTGTCAGAGAAATAAGGGTTTACTGCTTAACAATAAGTGAGGCAAATGTTTACAAAATATTTCCAAACCAGAATTTATATGTATTAAGTATACAGATCCAAAAGACAAAGTTTTTGTGTTTACCTTCGTTTTTCTGTGCACAGCTAGATTTCAATCATTTTGTTTCAAACCTCAATACTATTTCCCAGAGCCAGGTTGTTAAGTAGGAACTTGCGTGTCACCCATTCCCATAGCAACCATTTCGAAGTGTCCCCAGCTCTCCTTTCAGTGATATGTACAGACCTGCACAGGGAGACTTGTGGAAGGAAGACAGAAGGAAAACAGCTGGTGGGAACTCTTAAAAGCAGCAGTAAACTCTGGGATTGCTTTCTCTGTGAGACTGAATATCTAGCAGTCATTTTGTCAAAATATTTGACATTTCGATAGCTATACCTGATTTGAGAAGTTTCTATAACTATTAAATTTTACCTTTCAAGGTGTAAAGATAATATTTTAAAAGTGCATCCAGTAGCATATGAAATGTGCCCACTAAAATTAGCAGAAGAGCATGGTAAATATAATAACTAAGATGTTGTAAAGGTCGGCATTTCAAGATTTCCTTTAAGTGGGTAAGAGAGGGCTGATATGGAAAGACTATACTTTAAGTTTATAAGCTTCCTTGCAACGTATTGACAATAAATCACTATTTAATTTTGGCCATGTCAGGAAAAAAGTGAAAAGAAAACGTTTACTGAGCTTTAAGCTATTCCATGTACTGCACAGAAATACAGTAGATCGATTTCATTACCTGAAAGTAAATGATTGACATGTTGAGGGTCAGTTTGAAATATGACTGCAACAAATCTCATTCAATTAAAGAATTCCAACCGCCCCCCGCCGCCCGCCCCTCAAAGAACAGTCTTCTGTAGCTCTATACTGAAGGACAGCATTGTGCTTATGATAATAAACTAAATGGCAGCAGCTGACAGTAGAGTGTTCCACCCTTACTGTTGACATCCTGCCCTGCTAATGAGCTCAACTTCACCCTGGGAGGGCTGTCTGTTTGGGGCAGGGAAGTTACTCTTTCTCATTGCCAGCTTGCTTCTAATTCCTTCCTGAAAAGAAGTGTCAGTCATGCTTAATTGCATTAAATTAGGTGTGATAGTTTAAAACAGCACCAGGTCTTTCCAAGGCTCGACTAAATCACTCAAGTTCTCACTTCTTTCTGAAGTCCCAGGTTGGTATTTTAAGTCATGTCTCAGAAGTATCTCTGGGAATTAAAGAGCATATGTGTCCAAGGTCACCTAACTTATTTTCTGACCACATGTCATAAGCATTGTCACAAGGAATTAAATATCACCATGTGTACGGAGCTCTCCTAGGAGCGAGCAGAGCAACAGAGGCCTTGACACGGCTCCTTCATAGAATTCTAAACTAGACAATATGGTTGATCACACACAAGTGCAGTGGTGAATAAAACGTCTTTATTAATTTAAATTTGGTTCATTTGGAATCACTAATCATTCATACCACAAATTTTATCTCATCTTTAAAGAAGGAATTGCTAAGGAAAGTAACAACACAAAGATTTCTTGGAGCAAGCTTACCTGCATAAAGAGACATGCCTGTATTTATTGTTGCATTCATTTATGTGTGAATTCATTCATACAAATTTAGTTCTAAGTATTTATAGAACGCCTTCAGTGGTCATATAGGGATGGTAAAGGATCTGAAACGATACACACTAAGGTAAGGTGAAACAACTATAGCTTTTGAAAAGCTGGTCATTTAGTTAGAATTTACAGATATTTGTTGCTAATAAAACTGACTTGAACTAATATAACATATCCTTTCAAAACTTTTCATATGTTTACATTTGAGTTTAAAGTTTAGTTTTGCAGAATAAAGCTTTTTTTTTTTTAACCTGAGGTGCTTCATTCCAGCTGATATTCACAATTAATTCCAAGAGAAGTATTATTATAATGTTATCTAAATTTGACAGACACAGTTAACAGATTCTGAGATAAACGACATTCACAAAAAATAAATATGCATTATATACCCATCCAAATATAGGTATGCATAGATTCTAAGAGCATTTATCATAGTACCAGGCACAAAATATGCATTCAATATGTTAATTTACCCAATAAAATTTTGAAAGAAAAAATTATTTCAGTATTGCAGTCAACTAGCTCAGCTTGACTTATAGAATTCTTCTAGACATTGAACTTTCTCAGAATTCTCATTTGATTTTATAGCCTAGGTTCTCTGTACCATCTGGTATACACCTGAAAGAGACGTGAGTGTTAGGAAAGGGGTCATTGCAACATGTAACTTCTATATTGTTGGTAAAGATATTCTATATAAGTGAGGCTTTATACTACAATAGAAAAAGTAAAGCCACTTTTGAATTTAATCCATTTCTGTACAATTAAGGCATTAAAGGATGATCTTAATATTTACTGTGATAAATTAAAATGAAGTCATTATATTCCTCTATTAGTTCATCCAGCTATCAGCTACCTATTTGTCCACCTGTCCTGCCAGACAGCCATCCAATCATCTAGCTATCTATGCCAATAATAACTTCTGTTCAGTAAAATGTCATAAATTTAGGGGTATAAATACAAGATATAGTCACTGCATTTTAAAAATATATAACAAGTACAAGAAAAATAATATAAATCAGACTTGCTATAATTTAAGACGGTAGATAGAGAGGGTAATTTAAGGTTAATAAATAGCTTGATGACTCAGAAAGGGAAAAATTCACCTTAGGAAAAGGCATTTGAATATGCTTTTTGAAATCTGAAGCACCTTAATATTTGTTGAATGAATGAAAAAGTAAAGAAATGAATTAGAATTAAAGCAAAATCTAAAAATAGCAAAATCTTGGTAGGAAAAGACACAGACTTAAGATGTTGTTGGAGGACAAAGCACAATAAATACTACTGCTCATACTTGGAAAAAACACACAGTTATTGGAAAATTGTGAGTAGTCTAAATGAACAGGAGTCTATAGAATGTACAAGGATTCAAAATCTGTTATCATAGTTTTTTTAAAAATATGATCCCAGGTTCTTCAACATTCTTCCATCAGAAGTTAGGGTCAACACACTCTTTTCTTGAAACAAGTCAAGCCTGTGTCTGCTTTGACCAATAGAGTAAAGTGGAATTAATGATATTTAACTTCTGAAGCAAAGCTGAAAAAGACCATGTAGCTTGTTCCTAGTTTTATTAGGATATTCACTCTGGTGGATGCTAGCCACCATGTAAAAAATATGATCACCTAAGACTGCTGAGCCAGAGAAGGCACTGGCACCCCACTCCAGTACTCTTGCCTGGAAAAATCCCATGGACGGAGAAGCCTGGTAGGCTGCAGTCCATGGGGTCGGTCGTGAAGAGTCGGACACAACTGAGTGACTTCACTTTCACTTTTTGTTTTCATGCACTGGAGAAGGAAATGGCAACCCACTCCAGTGTTCTGGCCTGGAGAATCCCAGGGACAGAGGAGCCTGGTGGGCACACAGAGTCGGACACGACTGAAGTGACTTAGCAGGAGCAGCAGCAAGACTGCTGAGCAGAGAGTGGATAGGCCCTGGAGTTAGCCCATCTGAATTCCAGTGTCAACTGCCAGTCGTGTAAGTAGGCCACTCTTTATAATCATTGCTCCAGGCAGCCCACTGCCACCTGTGCCAACAGCTGACCGCAACCTAATGAGAATTTCCCAAGTGGGCCATTTCCAACTTATAGTGAGCAAAATAAAATAGATAGTTATTATTTTATACTATAAGGCTGTGCACTTTTATAGGCAGCAATAGTAACTACAATAAGATTTTGGTACCTAAAATTGGATTCAGACTCACACAAGTATTGACTACCTGGCCAGTTTGCGCTTCTCATACCAGTCCATCAATAGACAAGGAAGAGGGATGTTGGATGGGTTGACTGATCCTGACATTTAAGGGAAAACCAGGATGCCTCACATACTGGAATTAGGGAGGAGAATGTTTAGAATAAATATCCCCTGAAGTCTCTGCCCTTGGTTGTTCTTGTTGTTCAGTCACTCAGTTGTGTCTAACTCTTTGTGACCCTGCGGACTGCAGCACGCCAGGCTTCCCTGTCCTTCACCATCTCCTGGAATTTGTTCAAACTCACATACATTGATTTGGTGGTGCTATGCAACCATCTCATCCTCTGTTGCCCCCCATCTCCTCCAGCCCTCAGTATTTCCCAGCATCAGAATCTTTTCCAATGAGTCGGCTCTTCACATCAAGTGGCTAAAGTATTGGAGCATCCGCTTCAGCATCAGTCCTTCCAATGAATATTCAGGACTGATGTCCTTTAGGACTGACCAGTTTGATCTCCTTGCTGTCCAAGGGACTCTCAAGAGTCCTCCCCAGCACCACAGTTCAAAAGCATTAATTCTTCCATGCTCAACCTTCTGTATGGTCCAACTCTCACATCTGTACATTTCTATTGGAAAAACCATAGCTTTGACTGTGTGGATCTTTGTCGGTAAAATGATGTGTCTTCCTTTTAATATACTGTCTAGGTTTGTCAGAGCCTTTCTTCCAAGAAGCAAGTATCTTTTAATCTCTTGGCTGCAATCATCATCTTCAGTGATTTTGGAGCCCAAGAAATAAAGTCTGTAACCATTTCCACTTTCTCCACAACTATTTGCCATGAAGTGATAGGACTGGATGTCATCATTTCCATTTTTTGAATGTTGAGTTTTAAGCCAGCTTATTCACTCTCCTCTTTCATCAAGAGGCTCCTTAGTTACTCTTTGCTTTCTGCCATTAGGGTGGTATCATCTGCATATCTGAGGTTACTGATATTTTTCCCAGAAAGCATGATTCCAGCTTAAGCTTCATCCAGCCCAACATTTAGAATAATGTACTCTGCCTAGAAGTTAAATAAGCAGGGTGACAATACACTATCTTGATGTACTACTTTCTCAATTTTGAATTAGTCAAAAATCAAATTTTAAAGAATTTTGACAAAATTCTTCAAGAGGTGGGAATACTAGACCATCTGACCTGTCTCTTGAGAAATCTGTATGCAGTTCAGGAAGCAACAGTTAGAACTGGACATGGAACAACAGACTGGTTCCAAATACGAAAAGCAGTACGTCAAAATCTTGTCACCCTGCTTATTTAACTTCTCTATTGCTTCTCGTCCTGCATACAAATTTCTCAGGAGGCAGGTAACATGGTGGTCTGGTGGTCCCATCTCTTTAAGAATTTTCCACAGTTTCTTGTGATCCACAGTCAAAGACTTTAGTGTATTCAATGAAGCAGAAGTAAATTTTTTTTTTCTAGAATTATCTTGCTTTTTCTATGATCCAGTGGATGTTGGCAATTTGATCTCTGGCTCCTCTGCTTTTAAAAATCCATCTTGTACATCTGGAAATTCTCAGTTCATGTACTCTTGAAGGCCAGTTTGAAGGATTTTGAGCATTACCTTGCTAGCATGTGTGAAATGAGAGCAATTGTGCAGTAGTCTGAACATTATTTGGCATTGCCCTTCTTTGGAATTGGAATGAAAACTGACTTCTTCCAGTCCTGTGACCACTGCTGAGTTTTCCAAATTTTCTGGCATATTGAGTGCAGCAGTTTCACAGCATTGTCTTTCAAGATTTGAAATAGCTCAGCTAGAATTCCATCACCTCCATAAGCTTTGTTCATGGTAATGGTTCCTAAAGCCCAGTTGACTTCACACTCCAGGATGTCTGGCTCTAGGTGAGTGATCACACCATTGCGGTAATCTTGGTCATTAAGAACTTTTCCGCACAGTTCTGTGCATTCTTGATACCTCTTCTTAATCTCTTCTGCTTCTGATAAGTCCATACTGGCTTTATTCTTTATTGTGCCATTTTGCATAAAATGTTCTCTTGGTATCTCTTTTGAAGAGATCTCTAGTCTTTTCCATTCTATTGTTTTCCTCTAATTCTTTTCATTGTTCACTTAAGAAGGCTTTCTTATCTATCTTTGCTTCTCTTTGGAACTCTAGATTCAAATGGGTATATCTTTTCTCCTTTGCCTTTTGTTTCTCTTCTTCTCTCAGCTATTTGTAAGGTCTCCTCAGACAGCCATTTTTCCTTGTTGCATTTCTTTTCTTGGTGATGGATTTGGTCACCACCTCCCTGCATAGTTCTTCAGGTACTCCATCAGTCAACAATAACAAAAAAAAAAAAAAAAAAAAAAAAAAGCTACAGCCCTAACAGGCAGCACTATTAATGTCACAAACATTTAAGAAATTAGATTTTGGGTCACCTTACCTGGCAAGAAACTGCATCAGCTAAAGTGCTTACTGAAAGAAAAGAGAACTTAGAATGGGTAACAGAAAAAGCAAATGAAAAATATCAGATCAACCACATGATAAGTTGCAAAAAGCAGGATCTGCAATAGTTATTGATATTTCTTCATTTTTATAATAATATATATGTAATATGACATACTTTCTTTCTTTACCACATCCTCCTATTTAACATAGACTGTATTAACAACTGTCATCATCAAATATCTTTACTTAAATTACAGATATCAAAAGAGAAAAATGATTCACCCAGAAAAAGAATAAGCATGGTCCAAAGAAGGATAAATGGACCTGATAATCTTTTTCTTAGGGGGAAGGGTCAGATGTTTTTGGTTGTATATGGCATACTTGCATCACACTGAGTGAAAGCATACTTTGGCTCTTGTGTTTATTTGGAAATCTTAGGCATGATTAAAATAATTATTTAAGCTCATATAGTGCTGAATTGTCAAGGATAGACTATGGTGGCTTTGTGTTGTGTCAACTTAGCTAAGTTGAAACTACATTTTTCAGAATTCCTGTCCTGTTTGTTTCCTAGTAGGCCACAAGAGAAATTAACTCAGGGCTTGGGGAGTGAAAGTTAAGCAGTCACCATCTTTATGCTCAGTAGGTCAGGTTAGAGCCAAGTATGTATCATTGAAACTCATGCACTTTGCCAGGTCTGCTGGTTCCCCTTGCTTGTGTGGGGGCAGTGTTTGTGGCATCAGCTTCCTAGTTCTGTTGCAGCTCCTCCTGTTGGATCAGCTTCTCTGAATTCTGAGCCAGGTCCGTGACCAGTTAGGGAGGAAAGAGAGCCAGCTTATCATGTGTACCATCTGCATCACTCTAATTGGAGGTTGTGCAAGAGAGACGTGGGTGCCAGTTTGTCTTTGGGGGTTCCTATTTGTTTTACTCAGGAATTCTAGCTTTTCCTTGTTTCCCTCTATGCATATTACATTTCCTTCCCAACCTCCAGCCCTGCTGATGATGGGAAAACACCAGCTGTAGGGGCAACAGCATTACACTAGATTGCCTAAGTAGCTCCCATGGCTGCACAGAGATTAATTTCTATAATAAATCTTACATTCTGTAATACCCATAGTGATTCTGCTTCTCTGATCCAACCCTGACTGTTCAAACTTAAGAAACATATAACAACAGTTTGATGAAGAAAGCTCAAAACATATATTTCTCTCCTGTCTACATCACTGACCCTCTAAATATATCATGGTAAATATCTTTGCCCAATTTCTTAATTTCTAAAATGAGAAGATAAGCTAAATTCATTACAGAAATATGTGCATTTTATGCATAATCCATGTCATTCATTCTTATATCTTCAGTTTTGATAAATCTGAATTTTAGAATTGGATAATTCCTGTCCTTTTTTGAGACTGTCTTCACCTGGTTATCCTTCCCACAACTTAAACATAGTATGACCCAAAACTAAATTCAAGATCTTCCTTTTCATGAGTTTGCCCTCTGCCTTTTTAAAGAATGAAGTACAGGTTTCATATAATATTAGTTTCAGGTGTACATCCCAGTGATTTGACATTTATGTACATTACAAATTGATGACGACAACAAGTTTAGCAACCATCTGTCACATGCAAAGTTATTGCAGAATTAGTGACTGTATTCCCTATGTTGTAGTATGCTACCTCTCTGTGACTTATTTATTTTTTAACTGGAGCTTTACCCCTAGTGGGTCAGATGATAAACAATATGCCTGCAATATGGGATATCTGGGTTTGATCTCCGGGTTGGGAAATCCCCTGGAGAAGAGTATGGCAACCCACTCCAGTATTCTTGCCTGGAGAATTGCATGGACAGAGGAGCCTGGTGGGCTACAGTCCCTGGGGTCTCAGAGTCAGACACGACTGGATGACTAACCCTTTCACTTTCACTTGTATCTCTTCTTCTCCTTCACCTGTTTTGCTAACCTCTACTCCCCACTCCCAACTCCTCTCGCAACCCTCAGTTTGTTACCTGTATCTGTCAACCAATTTCTGTTCTGTTTTGTTTGCTTATTTGTTCTGTTTTCTAAGATTTCATGTATAAATGAAATCATATGGTATCCATCTTCTTTTGACTTATTTTACTCAACATAATACCTTCGATGTCTGTCTGTGTTGTCACAAATGTCATGACTTTACTCTTAGTAATGGTTGAGTAATACATCACTGTGTGTATGTGTGTGTGTTTCACATCTTCCTTGTCAATTCTTCTATTAATGGAAACTTAAGTTGCATCCATATCATGGCTATTGTGGATAACATTTCAAACAACCTGAGAGTGCAGCGATTTCTTCTGGTCTGTGATGTTTTTGTGGGAAAATTGACTGATAGTCTATTGTTCAGTCACTCAGTTGTGTCCAACTCTTTGTGACTCCTTGTGTCACAAGGACAAAAAGATGTCCTTGACCATCTCCCAGATCTTGCTCAAACTCATGTCCGTTGAGTCAGTGATGCCATAACAGGGATGTCCTCCGTTATCCCCTTCTCCTCCTGCCTTCAATCTTTCTCAGCATTAGAGTCTTTTCCAAAGTGTTGGCTCTTCAAATCAGCTGGCCAAAGTATTGGAGCTTCAGCTTCAGCTTCAGTCCTTCCAATGAATATTCAGGATTGATGTCCTTCAGGATTGACTAGTTTGCTCTGCTTGCAGTCCAAGGAACTCTCAAGAGTCTTCTCCAGTACCACAGTTCAAAAGCATCAATAATCTAATGGGGATTCCCTTATATATAACAAGCTATTTTTCTCTTGCTGCTTTTAAGGTTCTCTCTTTATCTCTAATTTTTGACGTTTTAATTGTAATATGCCTTGATGTGCATCTTTTTGGGTTCATCTTGTTTGGGATTCTCTGCGTTCTCTGGACTTGGGTGTTTGCTCAGCTGGGTTAAAGAATTTTTCAGCTGTTATTTCTTTGGGTAGGTTTTCTTTCCTTTTCTCTCTCTTCTCCTTCTGAGATATCTGTAATGTGAATGTTAGCACAACTGATGATTTCCCAAGGCCCCATACAGCATCGCCTTTTTTTTTTTTTTTAATAAAAAATACTTTTTAATATTCTAATTAGGTAATTTCCACTACCATGTCTTCCAGATCACTGATGATTCTTCTACATTCTCTAATCTCCTATTGATTCACTGTAGTGCATTTTTATATCAGTTATTGTGTTATTCAGTTCCATTTTTTTTTTTTTCCTGAAACTTTATTGAAGTTCTCACTGAGTTCATCCATTCTTCTCCTGAGTTGAGTGAGCATCTTTATGACCATTACTTTGAACTCTTTATCTAGTCAATCACTTATCTCCATTTTATTTCATTCTTTATCTGAGGTTTTATCTTATTCTTTCCATTGGAAGACAATCCCTTGTCTCCTCATTTTGCATAACTCTCTCTATTTGTTTCTATATATAAGGTATATGATTCCTAGCCCTCCTGTCTATGAGTTGCTGTTGTTTAGTTGTTAAGTTGTATCTGACTCTTTTGTGACCCCATAAAATGCAGCCTGCAGGGCTCCTCTGTCCATGGGATTTCCCAGGCAAGAACACTGGAGTTGATTGCCTTTTCCTTCTCTAGGGGATCTTCTACACCAAGAGACTGAACCTGCATCTCCTGGATTAGCAGGTAGATTTTTTACCACTGAGCCACCAGGGCCACCATACAACGTGTCTGTGAGGCCTGGATCCAAATGGTATAAATGCATTCTGTAATGCATGGTTGGCTCTTTTTACAACTGGCTGTGACTTTATAGGGTTGCCTTCTGGGTAGGACAGGGTGGTAGCCAATTTGGAAGGGCAAGTCCTCAGGGGAGTGTTGAGAAGGGGTGTGTGCATGGTATTAACTAGGATGATGAAGAGCGAAAGAAATGGCTCCCACCAGTACTTGGGTCAGCTAGGTGAAAGGAGATTTAAAAAAATTTTTAAATGGCAGTGGTCTCAGTCTATTCCCAGAGAAAATTCGATGAGGTCCCTGCCCTTCCAGCAAATACCCTTAAACTCTTCAACAAGTCTTCTCACATGGCCCAAGTACTTTTCAAGCTGTTGCTTTTATGCTAGGACTTGGAGTTACGTGAGTTTGTTCACAAGCCTTAAGAGTAGAGTCTTGATTTCCTACAGCCCTCTGGCTCTCCTTGGCATTCTCTCCATTGGTTTTCAAAGCTAGATAATATGGAAGATCATCTTCCTGGTGCAGAATATGGAGCTTGCCAAGCATCTGGACCCCTTGCTCCAGAAGGGGACCTCTGCAGTCTGCAATATTTCTCCCACTTGTGGTCACTGCACTAGAAGTGCCTAGACCCTATCCCTGCCCCTCCTATCCATATTGATTTGACCTTTCTTTATGTCCTCAGCTGTAGAAAATCTGCTCTACTAGTCTTCAGGTCATTCTCAAGACACAGGTGTTTTATGTGTAGTTGTTTTGTGTATCTGTAGGAGGGGGTGAGCTCAGGGTCTTCCTACTCTGCCATCTTGACCTGTACTTCAGCCTTTTGTTAAAGCTGTTAATAGTGTTATTGTGTTATTAGTAGTCCAGACTTCAGTAGATAATTTTAAATCTTTAAATCATAAATTTTGTTCTGCAAATCCTTTGAATTTTGGATATGATATGACTGCCTCTCATGTGTATTCTTTCCCAGCTGTCTTGTATCCCCACATTCAGTTCTTCAATCTCAGTCTAAATTCAGTTCCTTTAAAGAATTTTGCTTAAACTTTCTTAAGGCATACCCTTGCCTGCAAAACAATTCCACTCTAATGCAATCCTTCATTATTCTGAGCTTTATGACAGTTTTTCTCATGCAGAATTTATCATTTCACCAAGATTTTATTGTTTCATATATTTATCTCTTGTCCTCCTACCATCATCCCAAAAGGCTATGCATAGAGACCATGTTTCATCTTTAAGAAGGCACTAAATAGATAATTTTTATTGAACAAATGAATGAATAAATGAGTAAATATAGGAAAAGATATGGAAAAAGAAAAGTTTAAAAACAAAATAAGTGGAGTACATTGTGAAGTGGGTAAGTGTTGCATCATGGCATGTGATAAATGAGAAACAGAATTATAAAAAGATAGCAGCTGTTTTATCTTTTGTCCTGTAGGGAGAGAAAATAAATGTGCTTATTTCTACTACCCCAAAGGAAATTAATAAAAGGATTTACCCCCTACCTGGAGAAAAAATGATTAGAATTTTTTTTAATGGAATGCAATAAACAGCAGGAAATGTTTGTGTGAGCACACGTGTGTGTATGTATAATTAGAATTTGAATAATAGTGGAAATACACTCAAATGTGTAAATGTGTAAGTGGTAAAAATACAGAAATTGTGGATTCCTCTCTCCATGTAATACACAAACAACTTCAAAGAATAATAGAATACCTACTGAATGCCTTAAACTTGATTATCTCTGATTGAAAAATGAATAAATGTTTTTTTTTGTGGGGGAGGAGGGATTCCCTGGTAGCTCAACTGGTAAAGAATCTGTCTGTGATGCAGAAGACCCCAGTTTGATTCCTAGGTTGGGAAGATCCTCTGGAGGGGACATGGCAAACCACTCCAGTAGTCTTGCTTGGAGAATCCCCATGGACAGAGGAGCCTGGCAGGCTACAGACCATGACGTATCAAAGAGTCAGAAATGACTGAGCGACTAAGCACAGCACAGCATCTCCAGACTGCTGTTTACAAATTTAGTAAGAGTGACCATGAAAATTCTAATTGCATTTATGGATTTTTTTTTTTTTTTTTTTTTTTACCTTTTCTGCCCATGTGACCCATATTCTGTATTCCTAAGCCAGCCACTTTCTTTCATTTAAGACTCTGTTCAATATTGTCTACTGGCTTGGAAGGGAGAGAAGTTTGGGGGAGATGGACACAAGTGTATGTATGGCTGGGTCCCCTGCGGTTTATCTGAAACTATCACAGCATTGTTTGTTAATCAGCTATACAAAATACAAAATAAATTAAAAAGTTACAAAGATTATAACATTTGACAATCCTGTTGGAGGGCAACTGTGTATGGATATCTTATCACTTTGCTCTTTTCACTATGAGTCCACATCATTAAAACAACATAAAACCCAATACAATTAGCACTAGTTTGCCAGAAATGGCCTTTCGTGAAGCTATATATACATATTTTTTTCCTAGCATCTTTTTTAACCTCCCAGATCTTTAACCAAAACCCAACCTCTGATGCTGTGAAGATAAGATTGTAAAGAGAAGTCCTCCTACAAATTTGTTGATGTAATATCACCAAATTTCCTGGGGACATTGACTGCAGTAAATCCAAAAAGCCTCGTGATGAAAGTAAAAGAGGAGAGTGAAAAAGTTGGTGTAAAGCTCAACATTCAGAAAACGAAGATCATGGCATCTGCTTCCATCACTTCATGGGAAAAAATGAGGAAACTGGAAACAGTGTCAGATTTTATTTTTTGGAGCTCCAAAATCACTGAAGATGGTGATTGCGGNTGAGGCTGAGCCGTGTGAGCTTTCTGCTGAGTTCGTTTTTTGCTATCCTGGTCTCCAGCATGATGGGCTCTTGTCAGTTTCCTTGCGCTGGGCTTTCTTCGCATTCCACTTCTACCATGGGAGCTTTCGCTGAGTTGGGCTCCTGTTGTGCTTGGCCTTCTCCTCGTGGAGGCTGCGCCGAGGTTGTTTCAGCCAGGTTAAATCCGAGTCACAGCACCACAGATGTCAGGTGAGTGTATGCTCCTTGGTTCTGTCTCATCACAACAAAGATTTGGAGAGACGGACATTAAAGCCCTTGGTGCATCACAGCTCTCGGGTCTTGGACAAACTGTGTCATAGCTCTTAGACAAATCAGTGTTACAGCTCTATTTTATTTAGAAGATAGCAGGAGAATCCATCCTTGACGTGTGAGGCCATGCCAACCCTAAGATGTGAAGAGAAGAGAGTGGAGGAGTGCTCCAGCACGCAGGGGAGGGAAGGAGAGAGAGTGAGGGAGAGAAAGAGCGCATGCACGAAGAGGAAAGAGAGAGTGAGAGACCACACATGTGCTTTCGCTTCTCCTTTTATATGTTTTTCCTCCCCCTCGGGCTTCCCTATGCAAATTGGGCCAGCCACAAGTGCTGTTTCTTCTACCTGAAGTCCTCACTCCGGTCCTCGGACCTTCCTTTGACCTTCCTTTGTTCTATTTTCATGGGCTTTTCCCTTCCCTGTCTTTTAGCCAATGCCATTTTGGACTACTGTTTCCTGTTCTAACTACCTAACAGTGGTTTGATGGTTTAGTTGCTAAGTTTTATCTGACTCTTGTGATCCCATGGACTGTAGCCTGCTCGTCTCCTCTGTCCATGGGATTCCCCACACAAGAATACTGAAGTGGGTTGCCATTCCCTCTCCAGATGATCTTCTCAATCCAGGGATCAAACTGGTGTCTCCTGCATTGTAGGTGGATTCTTTACCAATTGAGCCACCAGGAAAATGATTAGAAGAATTAAAATGAAAAATACAAATGAAGCGCTAGGCATAATGCTTGACACAAATTCAGTGGCTAATAATTATTTTCAGGTGAATGAAAATTAGAAAACCAATTTTAGCTTTAAAAGCTTTTCATAAAAATGTATAGTTTGTATGTACATAATTGAAATGTTTAACTTCAAGAAATTTCTCTTGATAAAGTTCAAGATTATCTTCATCTCAACACTTTAGTGCTTTTAAGGGGATTAATGAATTGTACTATGTAGTGTCTAATGTCTGTTATAATCCTAATCCATTATGATTCTCCAGTGTTAGTTATCTGCTATGACACTTTTTTGGGAGGAAAGCGAAGATAAATATAATAACACACCCAGTGAGAGAAGTGCTCTTTTGATGCCTATTAAATTGTATCATTGCTTCAAGGAGGCTGCCACTGCCTTCAGGTACAGTCTGCTGACATAGGCCTTGAACTAAATGGTAAAAATATCTTTTGCCAGTTTTCATCTTTTTTAATCTTTTGAGAATAACTTCTTTTTCTAAGATCTGTATATCCTCAATAGTAAATATTTTGACCTCTCCTAGGAGCTTTTATTTTTCCACTTCAAATCAGTGATGTTAGAAAGAAACAAATAAATGGATAAAAGTATACTGTAAGAAAATATTACCCCTCACATTCCCCCCTCAGAAGCTGGAAATTAGAATTTTAAAAATCATCCGGTAGGAGTTTTCGGTGAAATCATCAACTCTTACTGAAATATCAATATTTCTACTTTATGATA
Source organism: Neotragus moschatus (assembly GCA_006410615.1). Lineage (NCBI taxonomy): Eukaryota > Metazoa > Chordata > Mammalia > Artiodactyla > Bovidae > Neotragus > Neotragus moschatus. The sequence continues at coordinate 30,504 of SJYA01000487.1, forward strand.
AGAATATATATCACAGGGTAGTAAAATAGTCAAAATATTTATAAAGTTTTACATTTTATAGATAGCCAGTGGGAAATTAAAATTTGATAAATATAATAGAAAAATAAGTGAGATAGTTGGAGCAATGGAATGAAATTTATTATGATAATTATTATTGTGAATTTATATGTATGTTCTTTTCATATTGTTTTCACACTGTTCATTGTTCCTGGTCTATTTCCATAACAGTTGTCCAGGGTATTGCGTCTGTTTTATGCCTCATCTGACTATCATTATTCATGAACTCTTCATTGCTTCATAGGGGAAAGTGGGCCATTTTATTCCAACTAAATGCTACAAAAGAGATAATTAACCTTTTTTTTTCTTTCCTGCTTGAGAATCAACTCAAATTACATATGAAATTATTTGATTTGGGTATCAAAAATCTCCATTAGGCATTCAACCATGCGGAATAGTGACAAGTGGTGTGAAACATCATTATAATATACATTTTTTATGGCCTCAATAATCCTCTCAAATTCTTTGCTTGCTTTTGATTGATTTCATTGTTGATAGTGTGAGAAGAAGAAATATTCACCTCTTCTTCAGAATTCACTTTATTTCTTTTCCATGTTAAATATTTTTTCTTATTATGGAGTCTGGCACTCACTCATATGAGTATACTGTTTTCATCTGCATAATAATTCATAGTAATTTACTAAATCTTTGATCCTGATGTAGCTTTAATTATTCTGTAGTACAATATCTTGGAGCCAAGTAAGAATACCAGCCCTATAAAAATCAAATGATTTCTTATATATGGAAGAATCTCTCTGTGATCTTTCAAATATAAGTATCTTAGGAAATATCCTTAAAGCACAGATTTCCTTTAAAAGTTACAAAAAACGGGAAGAAGGAAACATCAAAAAAAGATAATTTGGGGTATATTTTTTACATATCCTTTCACATTCTGGTTTATGAAAATTAACAGCTGCTTTTCAAGATCTCATGTTTACAAAAATTCATAGGAGACACTAAGGTAAATATTGATTTCTTATTGTTAGGGTCCAAGTCATGTCTGACTGTGACCCCATGGACTGCAGCATGCGAGGCTTCTGTGTCCTTCACTATCTCCCAGAGTTTTCTCAAATAATGTTCATTGAGTTAGTAATGCTATCTAACCATCTTATCCTCTGCATTCCTTTCTCATTTTGCCTTCGGTCTTTCCCAGCATCTGGATCTTTTCCAGTGAGTTGGCTCTGCGTCAGGTGGCCAAAGTGTTGGAGCTTCAGCAATAGTTCTTTCAATGACTATTTAGGATTTATTTTCTTTAGGGTTGACTGCTTTGATCTCAGTGCAGTCCAACAGATTTGCAAGAGTCTTCTCCAGCACCAAAAATTAGATAGCATCAATCCTTTGACGCTCAGTCTTCTTTGTGGTCCAGCTCCTACATCCACAAATGACTGTTGGAAAGACCATAGCTTTGTCTATACAGACCTTTGTCTGCAAATTGACAAAGGTCTCTGCCTTTTAATATGCTCTCCAGGTTTATCATGGCTTTCCTTCCAAGGAGCAAGTGCCTTTTAATTTCATGGCTGTAGTCACTATCCACAATAATTTCGGAGCCTATGAAAATGTTAAAATCTGTCATTGTGTTGACTTTTTCCCTTTCTATTTGCCATGATGTGATGGGACCAAATGCCATGATCTTAGTTTTTTGAATGTTGAGTTTTAAGTTAGCTTTCTCACTCTTCTCTTTCACTCTCATCAAGAGTCTCTTTAGTTCCTCGTCACTTTCTGACATTAGTGAGGTATTATCTGCATATCTGAGGTTGTTGATATTACTCCCAGCAATCTTGATTCCGGCTTATGATTCACCCAGCATTTTCCATGAGGTACTCTAAATAGAAGTTAAATAAGCAATATGACAATATGTAAGCCTTGATATACTCCTTTCCCAATTTTGAACCAGTCCTATTCTAACTGTTGCTTCTTGACCTACATAAGGCTTCTCAGGAGGCAGGTCAGGTGGCTTGCTATTCCCATTACTTTAAGAATTTTCTCCTGTTTGTTGTGATCCAAACAGTCAATGACTTTAGCATAGTCAATGAAGCAGATGTAGTTTTTCTGGAATTCCCTTGCTTTCTCCGTGATACAATGAATATTGGCAATTTGATCTCTGGCTCCTCTGCCTCTTTGAAATCCACCTTGTACATCTCTAAGTTTTCAGTTCATGTACTGCTGAACCCTAGCTTGAAGGATTTTGAACATCATTCAAGTGGGATGAGTCCAATGCTATGATAATTTGAACATTTTTTGTCATTTTCCTTGTGTAGGATTGGAATGAAAATGGACTTTTTCCAGTCCTGTGGCCATGGCTGAGTTTTCCCAATTTACTTACATATTGAGTGTAGCACTTTTTAACAGCATCTTTTAGGATTTGAAATAGCTCAGTTGAAATTCTATCTCTACCAACCTTGTTTGTATTAATGCTTCCTAAGGCATACTTGACTTCCTACTCCAGAATGTCTAGCTCTAGGTGAGTGACCACACCATCATGGTTATTCGGGTCACTAGGACCTTTTTTTATATAGTTCTTCTGTGCATTCTTGCCAGCTCTTCTTAATCTCTTCTGCTTCTCTTAGGTCCTTAGCATTCTGTCCTTTATCATGCCCATTCTTGATTGAAATATTTCGTTGATATAGTTATTACTCCCAAATGTTAAAAATATGCCAGAGTAATCACACAGTTGTTTTGTTGCTTTTAACTGCAGTAAAATTCAAATTCTTTTCAGGATGTTTCTTCCTGAGAGTAGAAGGTCAGCAAATCATGGCCTATCACCTGTTCTTGTAAGCAAAGTTCTTTTGGAACATACCCTCATCCATTCATTCACATATTATCTATCGCAGTTATCCTGCTGTGATGTAGAGTTCAATAGTTGTAAGAGACTATATGACCTTCAAAGCCTCAAATATTTACCTGGTTCTTTATAGGAAAATGCGTGCTGATCTTGAAACCTTGTGATGGGAGAAAATGTTCCTAGAATATGAATAGCTTAAGGGACGCTGTGTTCTCTGACTTTTAACAGGATAGTATATTCTCAATATTAGTAAATAATTTTTCTCTATCTTAATTTTTTAATGAGATTTTTTTAGTGAAATTTCTATTGAAACACATACACCAAAAGGGCTGAAAGTGAACATGGTAGCAATGATAGAGAATAAGTGTTGGTGAGAACAGAGAGCAGCTAGAAATCTCATATACTGCTAGTGGTCATGAAAATTAGCACAACCACTTTGGGAAAACAAAATGTTTGGCAATATCTAGTAAATCTGATCATATACATGCTCCATGAACCAGAAATTGTGTTCCTAGTTATATACTCAACTGTATACTGATGTTCTCCAAAAGATATGTCTTAGAATGTTCATAGAAGTGCTATTTGAATTAGCCAAAAATTGGGAATCATCCAAATGCCTACTAATAGTAGATTGTAAAATAACACGTAATATATTTACATAATGTAATACCACACACACTAAAAATTAAAGACCTGCAACTCCACATAAGAGTGTGAATAAATCTCCCAAGTAAAATATATGGTGAAAGAAGCAAGATACAATAGAGTACATTATCTATTATTCCTTTTATGTAAGTTACATAAACAGGCAGAACCAACCTTGGGGTTGGTAGTGACTGAAAGGGAGAGCAAAGGAGATTTCTGAGATGCTAGTACTGTTCTGTTATCTAACAATCTGGCAGCTGGTTATATGGTGTGTTTGTTCTTTAAAATTTATCAAGGTGTATACTTATGTATTGGAGAATGCAATGGCACCCCACTCCAGTACTCTTGCCTGGAAAATCCCGTGGACAGAGGAGCCTGGTAGGCTGCATTCTGGGGGGTCACTAAGAGTCAGACACGACTGAGCGACTTCACTTTGACTTTTCACTTTCATGCATTGGAGAAGGAAATGGCAGTCCACTCCAGTGTTCTTGCCGAGAGAATCCCAGGAATGGGGGAGCCTGGTGGGCTGCCATCTATGGGGTCACACAGAGTCAGACACAACTGAAGCAACTTAGCAGCAGTAGCATACTTATGTATAATTTTTTTAATGGAAAAACAGTGTGCCTCTGGAAATATTATAGATTGGTGTCATCTTCAAAGACTTAAAAACAGTATATATGATGATTCTTTTTGGCCAGTAAAGGAGAAAAGTAGGTTCTTGAAGAATGACCGTTTATTATCATAATAAACTTGATCAAGTCTTGCTACTATTTCAGATATTGTTTCTTTAGGTGGACTAAATCAAGTTGGGCTCTGGTTTCCGGTCTTCAGCTATTGATCTGGCAAAAGCTATTTCTCTGTATTGATTAACAGAGACCGCTAGAAGCAATTTGCCTTCATCTGGCAGGGCAGCAGCAAACCCTCATTGTATCACCTTTGACTCTTTGTATTAATCTAGTACCCAGTGACCATGATCAAACTGCCATCCTACATGTACTGGGAACATTTATTTGTTGTCTTACCTCTGGCTCTTTGTTTTAATCTAGTACTCAGCAACCTTAATCAACTTGCCATTCCACATCTACTGGGGACATATGTGTGGTCTACTATATTGACATTTTACTGTTTGAAAATGATCAACAAGTTTTCTGGGTACAAGAGGGTAGAGATGATTATGCCTCATGAAAACTCTTGCATTGCTTCCTTGGGATGTTTCTAGAAATCAAAAAAGCAAGAGAGTTCCAGAAAAACATCTATTTCTGCTTTATTGACTATGCCAAAGACTTTGACTGTGTGGATCACAATAAACTGTGGAAAATTCTGAAAGAGATGGGAATACCAGATCACCTGACCTACCTCTTGAGAAAGCTATATGCAGGTCAGGAAACAACAATTAGAACTGGACATGGAACAATAGATAGGCTCCAAATAGGAAAAGGAGTATGTCAAGGCTATATATTGTCACCCAGCTTATTTAACTTATATGCAGAGTACATCATGAGAAATGCTGGGCTGGAAGAAACACAAGCTGGAGTCAAGATTGCTGAAAGAAATATCAATAACCTCAGATATGCAGATGACACCACCCTTATGGCAGAAAGTGAAGAGGAACTAAAAAGCCTCTTGATGAAAGTGAAAGAGGAGAGTGGAAAAATTGGCTTAAAGCTGAACATTCAGAAAACGAAGATCATGGCATCTGGTCCCATCACTTCATGGGAAATAGATGAGGAAACAGTGGAAACAGTGTCAGACTTTATTTTCGGGGGCTCCAGAATCACTGCAGATGGTGACTGCAGCCATGAAATTAAAAGACGCTTACTCCTTGGAAGAAAAGTTATGATCAACCTAGATAGCATATTCAAAAGCAGAGACATTACTTTGCCAACAAAGGTCCGTCTAGTCAAGGCTATGGTTTTTCCAGTGGTCATGTATGGATGTGAGAGTTGGACTGTGAAGAAAGCTGAGCGCTGAAGAATTGATGCGAATTGATGCTTTTGAACTGTGGTGTTGAAGAAGACTCTTGAGAGTCCCTTGGACTGCAAGGAGATCCAACCAGTCCATTCTGAAGATCAGCCCTGGGATTTCTTTGGTGGGAATGATGTTGAAGCTGAAACTCCAGTACTTTGGTCACCTCATGTGAAGAGTTGACTCATTGGAAAAGACTCTGATGCTGGGAGGGATTGGGGCAGGAGAAGAAGGGGACGACAGAGGATGAGATGGCTGGATGGCATCACTGACTCGATGGACGTGAGTCTGAGTGAACTCCGGGAGTTGGTGATGGACAGGGAGGGCTGGCTTGCTTTGATTCATGGGGTCACAAAGAGTCGGACACGACTGAGCCACTGAACTGAACAGAATGGCAAGGTTTATGTTGCAATATCACCTCCAAGGCGAAACAGTGTTGCACCCTGAACCCTTTCTCAACACTGAAAGTTTAACGGACACTTTTTAATATTAAAGGTCATATGAGGATGTCTGATTGTGCTCCACAGTTCACTTAATATTTAATTCAGCTTTGAGAGGATGCAAGAGCAAGAAAACACTCTGATGCTGGTTGTACTGGAATTTTCTGACCCAGAATATCCAGTGGCACTAGAAATTGTTATGGTAGTTAGTAATGCCTACTAGAATATCTTTCAAGCCCAATAGTAGAATTTTAACACAGACCCTTTGGATTTGGTGGCGGGAAAGTCATGCCTTCTTCAAATAACTGTTCTATTTTTGTGAAGGAGATACAGATTTACTCTGAGCCCTCATTCTAAGAAGCTCATCATCAGTCTGTATTGTCCTCATTATTCCATAAAATTGGCAGGTATAACAGCCTGAGATCAAATATATCTTAAACTGTGCTAAGCAGCTCCTCAAGGTACGAAGAAGTTGCAAGTGTGGGTAAGTCTAGGATCCCATGTACCTATGTGTTTTGCTTTGTCTGTTCTTAAACGCCATATATGACCTCAGAAGAATTGCCTAAGATCTGTTGACAGAAATTTAAAAACTAGTGCTACATATAATAATATATCAATCACATAGATATAATGAATAAAAGAAGCCAGATACAAAATGCTATATACTATATGATTTCATTTGCAAACTTTTAAGAACAGAAACAACTGTTCAATGAAGTTAGAAGTCAGAACAGTGTTTAACTTTGGGAAAGTATTGATAAGAATCCTCTGGGGTGTCAGAAATATTTGTTGTTTTGATTTGTGTGGGATATATGTATATCATAAAACTCACTGAGTTAAACACTTAAAATTTGATTTGTTCAGGTAAGAAAAAAAGTATAATAATGAGAGATGAGAGAATTTTCACAAATATGCTCTTTGTTTCTATGTAAGGGGACTATATAAGATGCTATGATTGGATAACAAATTTTAAAACATGGTTTTTAAAAATAATAAAAGATCACAGTCATTTGCTCAGAAGACACACATAACACAATACAAGGTACTATTCATAAATACTTATTGCAGCAGAAGGATACAAAGAAAAAGTAATAAAGAGAAAAGACACATAGAATAAAGTCCAGAGGAAACCAGGCACAAGTCCCAGGAGTCTAGTCCCTTTGATGAAGAGGGAAATGGCAACCCACTCCCGTGTTCTTGCCTGGAGAATCCCAGGGACGGTGGAGCCTGGTGGGCTTCTGTCTATGAGGTCGCACAGAGTCGGACACAACTGAAGCGACTTAGCAGCACCAGCAGCAGTTCCTTTGAAGTCATACAAGATGCACTTAATTATTCCAGCAAAATATTATCTATCAGTTTAGGTTTAGTGAGCTGAGCTTTTCTTATCAGGTAATGGTGGGAACCCTTCCCCATATCCAAGTTCTCAGATACTAGCCAACTCACCTTGCTATCAGGCATTTCTAAGGATAGTAGTCTTTAACTCTTTTCTACATAGCAACAGCATATGGGCAGGTCTACTATAGTCCCTATACTTCAAGAATGGAGATTTGATTTAGTCTACTAAGGAAGAATCATGACCAGCTGAGCTGATGGATGAAGGGTGAGGATACCCAAAGCATGTGGTAGAAAACAAGATAAAATATCAGTTATGGCCTCATGATCAATTTCAATTTCAGGAAGGAGGAAATTAGTAGTTGTGGATGTTCTTTTCCTACCACTGTAATAAAGTTATTGTTGACTTAATCCATAGATTAAATTGTATTTTTATGAATGTGAGCTGTAACTAAATTGGAAGAAACAATCATGACACAGAGGATGAGTCTTGGGATCTCCGTTTGGAGTCAGCACATTTTTATCTTACAAGAGTTGACTGCATGATAATTAGAGAAAGTGATTCTACATATTTTTTGTTTACAAGGATAATGTGATTAAAATATAGATGCTGACTAACCAAAGCAGGGAATTGTGCTACTTTATTCTCAGCAAAATTATCCTTTTATAGTTCTTTCTTCTTTCTAATGGGCTGAAAATGTAGGACCCGCATTTCTCAGACTTTCTTGTCTCTAAGGATCTGAGTTCTGCCATACTTTGCCAAGGAGATGTACTCTCATAAGAAGTGACAGGGGAACAGGGGTCAGAAGCCATTTTCTGAAAGTAATAGCATAGATTTATAGGCTCTTGCAACTGTGAGGATTTGTAGAAGGCTTTATGTGTTTCCTTGAAGGTAACCTGCTCTGTTCCAAGGGTATCTGATTGCAGGGGTAGTTCCCACAATTCTAACTAGCATAGGAACAGCAATTTCTTTCTTCTAGGCCTCACAGTGATGGTGGTAATTTGCAAAGGTAGCAGTGATCTCTTCTGTCTGTTTCTCCTCTAGCACTTTACATTGGTTTTGTAAAAACCTAGTCCCCTACACTGGGCCTTCCCTGGTGGCTCAGATGGTAAAGAATCTGCAGGGAATGTGGAAGACCTTGGTTTGATCCCTGGGTTGGGAAGATTCCCTGGAGGGGGAAATGGCAACCTACTCCAGTATTCTTGCCTCCATGGACAGAGGGAAATGACAGCCCACTCCAGTATTATTGCTTCCATGGACAGAGGAGCTTGGTGGGCTCCAGTCCATGAGGTTGTAAAGAGTCGGACATGACTGAGCAACAAGCAACTAAGCACGATGCCCTACATTAAATTCTTTCTGCTTATGAAGCCAAGTGTTCTCTGCTTTACTTGACTTTCTGTCAATGCTTCTTTTTTTTAATTATACATTTTGGAATCTCGTGCCTTCTCCAAATCAATGCATTATTCTGTATTTACCACAGCAAGAGAAAAGAAAGATAAGAATGTCATATAGGGCTTGACTCAGAAATGGCATTACTTTCACTTACATTTCAGTTCAGTTTAGTTGCTCAGTCATGTCTGACTCTTTGTGACCCCATGAATCACAGCACACCAGGCCTCCCTGTCTATCACCAACTCCTGGAGTTCACTCAGACTCATGTCCATCGAGTCAGTGATGCCATCCAGCCACCTCATCCTTGGTCATCCCCTTCTTCTCCTGCCCCCGATCCCTCCCAGCATCAGAGTCTTTTCAGTGACTCAACTCTTCGCATGAGGTGACCAAAGTACTGGAGCTTCAACTTTAGCATCATTCCTTCCAAAGAAATCCCAGGGCTAACCTTCAGAATGGACTGGTTGGATCTCCTTGCAGTCCAAGGGACTCTCAAGAGTCTTCTTCAACACCACAGTTCAAAAGCATCAATTCGCATCAATTCTTCAGCGTTCAGCTTTCTTCACAGTCCAACTCTCACATCCATACATGACCACTGGAAAAACCATAGCCTTGACTAGATGGACCTTTAAATGCCTATAAATAGTCACATGCTACTCCTTGCCCCTCAGACAACAGGAGTCCAATTAGGTGTAAGCTTCACTGTGCTCAGAAAAGAATGGAGAACTAGATGTTTATGAACATGACATGTGAATATGTGAGGAGAAAAAATATTCCGGATAAAGTAAAGTAAATTATTAGGAACTTGAGACAGGAAAATAATGAATGTACTCAAGAAGCAGTGAGGATGCCAGTGTAGTTAGAGTAGCAGGAGATAGTCAGGGGTAATGGGGTGTCAGACCACAAAGTAATTCAAAGATCTTAATGAAGATTTAGACTTTGAATCTGAATAACTTGCAAATGTACTGGAGAATTTTAAACTAGGAATGGAATTGGCATGACTTCTATTTTTAAACTGATTTGCGTATGTCACTCTGTAAAGGAAACTAGTTATTTGGAGTTTATTGGCATAATCCCAGTGAAAGATAATGGCTTATACCAGGGTAGTAGCAGTAGTGAGAAGTGGTGTGCTTCTGTATATATTTTGAGTTATGTGGTCAACAGGATTTAACTGATAGACTGGATGTGGTATATGAGAGAAAGGAATGAATTAAGAGTAACTTCAAGTTTTAGGCCTGAACAAAAGCAGGAATAGAGTACCTATTAAATTGGATGGTATAGTCTTCAGAAGAAGCAATTTGGGGGGATATTAGAAGCTTGGTTTTAGATGTGTAAAGTTTAAAATAAAAATTCCAAGTAAGACAGTTAATACATGAGTCTTATGTGCAGGACTATGATCCATTTTAGATGAGGTTGTACCAGCAAAGATACTGAGAAGCAGAGGCTGGTGAAAGAGAAGAGCAAGGCGAGTAGAATATCCTGGAAATCAAGTGAAGGAGATGTTTCGATGCGGAGAATGGATAGATAAGTAAAATGGTGTTGCTAGTAAAGTAACAGGAGGCTTGAGAATTGACTTTTAGCTTCAGTGATGTGAACATCTTGATAATAGCGATTTCAAAGAAATGGTGTGAGTTAAAACATGATAACAATTTTCCATACAGTTTTATGATTTCCAAATATTTAACCATTATTCTTTTTCCTCTTCATTAAAGAAGTCACCTTCATTTCCTCTTCTAGGTTACTGCCCATACTCCTACTGTATCTCATTTATTATTTCTTAATGGTGTCAGTTTTGTCTTAAATTTTCATTATTCTTTTATTCTTGCTTAATATTCTTTAAGTTCTTTTCCATTCCTAAAGAAATGGAATTGGCATGAATTTTCCTTCTATTTCTTGAAGGTCTGTATTTTTTCCAGAACATACTCTTTTATCTTTCCTGTCTTCCTTCTTCCTTTCTGCTGTTATTCTGCCTGCCTGCTTTTCTTATTGCTTTTGAAGAGTTGCTTTTTGTATTTAGCTCATACATGAGCATATGTAGTAGAATTTTTATTTGCCTGAGTGTAGGGTGGTTAGATGGTACTTAAAGTCTCTTTCCTCTTTGTCCATCTTGTCTGGGCCTTACTTATGTTTATCTTCATCAATCTAAGATGAAAGTAAAGTCAAGTTAATTTCATCTTACACTTTCTTTTATAGCAGCTATCAGAAAAATAGCTCACAGACANAATTTTTATTTGCCTGAGTGTAGGGTGGTTAGATGGTACTTAAAGTCTCTTTCCTCTTTGTCCATCTTGTCTGGGCCTTACTTATGTTTATCTTCATCAATCTAAGATGAAAGTAAAGTCAAGTTAATTTCATCTTACACTTTCTTTTATAGCAGCTATCAGAAAAATAGCTCACAGACACCAGCATACACTCTGCTTACTTAGCGACTGTCAAATAATGGAGAGAACATGAGTGATACTACTGTGGAAGAGCACTCAAGTCACACGAATCACTGTGGCACAGCTTTTCCAAAGTGAAATAAGGTATTAGATTCAATCACTTTTAAAGCCGCTCCAGATGAAAATTTCTGTCTTTAATTACTTAAACATATTCCTTGACATAGAATGGAATTTTTCATTTTTTAATTTCACAGATGTTTTATTACATTTTTCAATATATTAAATCTTAAAGACACCAGTGTACTTTGTTCTGATTAAAAACTTACTTTGCAGAGATATTAATATAATAAGAATTAGAGAAGATAGCTTTTATATATAAGGCACTATAACACCCCAAGCTTTCTTTTCTTTCCTCACCAAAGCATTTAAGCAGGAATAACATTCAACAGCTTAACTCATAGAGGTCAATTTTTTAGTTCAATTACAAATCTTTCTGATTAAATGCTGAAGCATTTTTAGATGCATTAAGTGAGTTAATTTTTTTTTTTTACTTAAAAAAAATAGTTAAGGAAATAAGCCATCCATTTGACTGACACTAAAGCACAACTGTATGTTTTGAGCATTATATTAACTTTTCCTTAATACTTTCAAAAACTACCACTGATTTTATTCTAATTCTCAGTGCACAGTGAGTGGCATGAGTGTAATTTTCTCATTGAAAACATAATGCATTTTCCTCTCGGTGTACAAATGCACCTCAGTTTTCAATACAGCAGAGTAAAACCTCTCTTCCCAAAGCTTTGGAGTTTATTGCAATTATAATGAAATAGGTAAAGTGGTTTATGTTTGAGTGCACATGTGAAAAGTTCTTTGGAGAACTGCTTTGGAATGAATAATATTTTCATTTTTCTGCTTCTCAACAGTAGCTACCTTCTTTCTTGGATATAAATGCCACTTGAACTTAATGATTTATTTCCAAACAAATAGCAAATGTAGCCTGAATTTCTTGCAGCTAGGTTAATAGAAAGAAACCCAAATATTTTCATCAGATTATCAACACAGGGATTTGTTGCAGCATGAGAACAGAGCATTTATCCTTTCCAATATTTATTTTTAAATGCAATAAGCAGATCCAGGTGACTGCCACCAAATTAGCCCTTGGATCCATTCACTAGTCCTATAATAAACACTAAAGTAAAGCTGGAATTGTGAGGAAATTCAATAATCTCATTTATACTGATTGAGTTAATTTTGGAATGATCATGTCAGCCACTGAACATTGCATACCTCAGCATTCTTTAGAGTATCCAAGTATGTTCGATGTACTAAATGTTTTGCCATATGTGCAGATTTAGCACAAGATGTTGATTTACTGCAGAAATGTGTTTTTGTACCATGTATCTAACACAAATATTGACATATAGTAGGCTTTTGAGGAGAGCACTGAATTGGGAGTCTAAAGTTAGTTTTGAATTTTGATTTCTCCACTGACCAGTCTTGAGAGAGTCACTTGACTTTCCTCAATCTCTGTTTCTTCCCCATAAAATAAAGATTATAATACTATCTGTCCTAACTAACCCTTAAGGTGTATTGATGAGAGCCACAACAGCACTTCCAGGAGAGTTTATGAAGAAAAGTCTAATCTTTGATGGGTGCATCACATTAAACAAGTGATGAAATTATTACCACTGATACCATAGCCTACATTAAACGAAATTAAAATGCCAGACATTCTTTGGTATAATGGAGAGAAAGGAATCTGCATATATAGGGAGAAAGAGTAGTAGATTGGAGTAAATTCGATATGATGAAAGAGTTCTTTACACCCTACTTTTTCCTCCTCATAGAGGGAAATCTGGTTTACTTGTACATTTTCAATTTTTTATTCTGTATAAGGCACTCCTTGGAAAATGTTTATTTTGAAATGGAAAAAAAAAAGTAATTTCCATTAAAAGAGAGGTGTAGACTAGAGAACAGAGAGACTGCAACAACTGGTGTTATGTTTGCTCTCTGTAGAAAAGAGAAAACGCATGGGTAATATCAAGATATGAGTTCTGCAGTCTTCTCAAGGACCTAAAAGCTGCTTTCTTCCGCCAGATAATCTTACTCTTGTGGAGTGTGTGTGTGTGACTGAGTATAAAATGAAATTATTATCTATTATTAACTGTTACACAGTACAGTGACAAGCATTTGATTATGTGTGTATCAATTAATTTCATTTTATGTACAAGCAACTCAAAATCTATCATGTCATTCGGCCTTCCAATTTCATGACTTGAAAGAATATCTGCTAATAACCTTAAAAAATGGAAGGACTGTTAGAGTTCATGTAGATCAGTGGTTCTCAGGATAGCCTTACTTACCTTACCTAAATTTTTTGAGGACTCAAATAGCTTTTGTTTATACAGTTTTGTCTATTCATATTTATCAATTAGAAATTAAAACAGAATTTTTTAAACCACAGAAATACAAACATGTACATTCCATTTGCTATCACAAAGACGGTATTATCATGTATCACGTAGCCTCTAGAAATTCCATATATACTCAGAAAGAAAGAGAAAAAGGAAAATATCTTGATGTTACTATGAAAATATTTTTGACCTTGTGGATCCTTTAAAAGGTCTCAGTGACCCCTAGGAATTCCTGAACCACACTTTGAGAACAATTTGTGTAAATCATCCTCTTTATCATCTGAACTGCGCACATTAACCTTAAAAGGGAAAGGAATATATATTTTGATTTCTCAATTAGACTATAGCTCCTGGAGGAACTATTTTTGCTTTATGCTTTTTCTCTGCTGCACAGTATTAAGCATCTAACCATCCAACAGTCTTGGTCCATTTACTCTGCATGCACTTCTTGAACGCTGCTATCAATTTGTCAATACGATGATTATCATAGACACTGGAAACTATTTATGTGACCTTGATGATAATTGAATATATCTGTTATGGTAACAAGTTCATACAGTTCCTTTCTTATTGCCATTGTGAATTTGATTACTTTTAAGAATCAAGTGGTCTCCAAGAGTACAAATTTCCAAAAGCAGCACCATCGCATGCTGGTCACTATTTTCCAGCCTATTTTTATTCTTAATCTGTTTCCTTTAATAATAAACATCTTGGAAATTGGACTTGATGTCAATGAAAAATAAACAAGAAACATTTTTGCTATGAATGAAAATACCTGCCCTTAAAGCAATATTTTAAGGTCCTTTTTTTCTGAGATTTTCCATGGGAAATTTGTCGTACAATTACTCAGCTCTAAACACAGCTCTCTCAACCATTTTCAGTCACTACCAAAGCCAAGTTTTTGAAGGAACCATTTATCAAAATTACTAAGCTCAGGATGCCGAAATGGATTCATAAAAATTGCTATTATAATTTGGCCTAAATCTGTAGCTTTATAACATTCATAGTGTGCATGGGGTTACATTAGTGGAAACATTAACTAAAAAACCTGGCCTCAAGTTAGAATTTGATGTCATTGTAAGTAACCTGAAATAGCTTAAGCTACAGTTTTCTCTAGAAGGTAATTATAATAAAAGCTGCCATATACTGTATAGCTTAATAAAGCATGCTAGCAAGTGTGTTCAGTTCTTTATATGTCTCCATTGTAATTGATGCAGCCATCTTGGGATGTAGCTACCATTACACACATTCATAGATGATGAAATGCAAGTTCAGAAAAGTTGAGAATCATAGCAATAATACCCAGGTAAAAGGGCAGAATCCGATTTGAACTCCTGTTTGTTTGACCTTAAAGTTCTGTTTTCTAATAAATGCCCAGGTGCAAAGAAGTTAAGTAATTATACTGAGCAGGAGAACTTCAGTTAGTAGTTGCAAATAAACCCAAATTTACAGTATCTGCAAAGGAAGTGAAGTTTGTTGCTAACTCATGCTACATATCCATCATGAGGCAGCTGTGGTCTCTGCTCCTTGTTGTTCTTACTCAGAAATGCAAGTTCACAAGGGTCTACCCTCTGGATTATCAGTGTTTGCTGTGTCAGGGTAAAGGGATGGAAAATTGTGAACTGGCTGTTAATTTTATGTTCCAGGGCAAATGTCCACACCTAACTTTAAGGAGTTAGGCAGGAATATGCCTCCTGTATACTGGGAAGAAGGAAAACCATAAACACAGTCCTTGTTCTGAATTTTTGAGTAAAATGCCGTGACTTCTTCAAATGTCACTCTTTTGATACCAATAGAAATAAAGCAGAAAACTGTCTGGTGGTTTGTGATTATTTTTGAGGTGATAGACTGTTATACTTAAAATTGTTATTTTTCCCCCTTCTTCAGAAACTTCATGGATAAAGTATCTATTAATAGAAAATATCACAAAATATCCAGAGAAATAACTAGTAATGCTTATACCTCCAATTTTTATTAACAAGTTTGGAAGTACACTGTTTATATTATTTCAATATGATAGTTACATTATTGCACATGACATTCTTAGAAATCATGGCTTCCCTTTTGAAAGAAGGTACCACCTTCTTAGTCCTTCAAAGAAAAATAGGCTCATTGTGATTAAATAAATCCATTTCTTTATGTCTCCTTTCTCAGCCCTTAACCTATGTCACTTTAGTCTCTATCCAGTCTACGCCTCAGTTCTTATAAAAGCTCACAAATCACTGTAACAGTAAACTTTTCATCTACAAAAAAGGAATCTCATTATATCCTTGAAGTTGTAGCTGAGCTCATTTATTGTAATTAGAGAATAAGTTATTGGGTTGAAGAGAATGGATAGGACGTGGTGCTAGCATGGAAAAGTCTCGGGCTTTTTGCCTGGTGATTTGTGTTAAAACTTGTTCCTCTTGCACTCAGAGAGGTGAGGGGGGAACAGAGGCCTGCCATCCCAACACCTGATTATTTCTGCATGTATTCACAGGTAACTTTGAGGTACACTATATGGAAGTGATCTTTTTTAAATGGCACAAAGACTGCTTTCATGCATGGCCATCTCCTCTACCATCACTTCTGAAAACCATCATCAGTGACAGACAGTTTGTATCTAATCATTGGAGCTAACTTTTGAGAGTCAGTCCAGACAAAGCCGTGTTGGCCCACCATATTGAAAAGGCTGTCCCGTGCTGCCCCATGGGGGAATTTAAACAAATAGATTCACTTCAGCCTTCTTGTAAAAGAATGTGTGGAGGTCAGCACAATAAATAGTCTGTACTGTGGAAACTTGTTTTCCAAATGTGCAGAAGTTCCTACCAAGGCTGACAACAGAGATGAGTCCATCCAGGTATATTGTTGATGGCATGAACTGAGATTTATGATGGATAGAGAATTCAAATTGTAGAGATATATAAGTTAAAGATTAGTTGGTAAAATAGCAGCATTTCTGAAACCAGAATAAGTACTACTATCAAATTTTTTTTTCAGATAAGATAAAAATATGTCTTGCCATTCAACTTTATATGAAATAGATGCTACTCTGATTTAGAGCCTCTGGACAGATGGGCTTGAGAGCACAAAACTTGAGCAGCCATGTCTGGGCTATTGATGCCCCATCATCCACTCAGGAACATCATTGGAGCTACAAATACCCTGATTCCTGGATTTCTTCCCTGTTGGTATCTCAGTGTCTCTCACACTGTTATTTGGCTGAAGTCAGCTCTTTTCTACCAATCACTGTCTATCTCTTATGGCTCTGTGATCTATTCTACCATAGCTTAGACCTCCAGCTTCCCTTCTTGCCAAAATAGTCTCATTTACTGCCTCTTCCACTTTCTAACTAATGTCATCTTTGATGTTCTTAAGAAGAGAGCCACCTCTTCTACAGCAATCAATACTGCCCTAAATAACTTGTTCTCTCTTCTCCAGGTGACCAAACTTTAAGGCCCCATCCCCACATCTGAGGAAAGTTTCTGGGGGCTAGGAATAAGGCATTGAATGACACCACTGTTGTATTGGAACATCACTCCTCCCTGTAATTCCTATATCCTAAATGAATTCCTTAAATCTATCCTACATCATGATGAGTTGTTGCTAACCTGGGAACCCCTCCTCCAGAGATTTAGACACATAGGTTGCTTTTATACTTATGTTGATACTTTCACTGAAACAGAAGATATTGTTTCCAAAATCCCCATAACTTTTTCACCTGGGACAGCCTTCACATGCAAAAGAAAAATATGGAGGCAGGTTCTTTATTACTGAGTTTTTATAGTAAGATTTTGATTATGTAATCAAATATAACACTGTATAGGCATGTATATAGCTATCATTTTTAAAATAATGAATGAAGTCCTGCTTTCACTAAACCAACTATTTCACCATAAACTTACAAAATTTTCCCACTATTTTGCAGTATTCAAGAGGTCACATTCTAATGTACACCCCTGGGCTCTGAAGCTATGTTTCCCACTATTTTAAAAGTAACAAATATGTCATAGCCATAGACATTTTTTTAAGACACTGGAACTGTTAAGCTTAAACAATTCACCATGTTATAATTAAGGAAGTAGAAAATAGGCAATGATCAAGTACTGCATAAAAAATGCTTAATGTGTCTATCCAATCTTTCCAAGAGCCCCCACCAGTCTAGATGAAGCAAGGCAAAGTGAAAATGGCAAAAGCTAAAATCATGGGCCTCCACACTTTGAGTTCTAAGGGTTGCTGAGAAATCTGTATGCAGGTCAGGAAGCAACAGTTAAAACTGGACATGGAACAACAGACTGGTTCCAAATAGGTCAAGGAGTACGTCAAGGCTGTATATTTTCACACTGCTTATTTAACTTATATGCAGAGTACATCATGAGAAACACTGGACTGGAAGAAACACAAGNTGACTGAACGACTGAACAACAATGTCTCCCATTAACTGTCTTTCTGCTAAAACGTGTTCTGGTATAAGGATAAAATTTTTGTTTCGTCTGATTTAACAATTTATCCCTAAGAAGCTAGAAAGCTTTTAAACTCCCTAAGAATGAGTCCCTGTTCTGGAGTTTGAGGCTCACAATGGTAATGGAGTTGCTATCTGGAGCTGTGGGTCTTCTAGCTGTCCTCCAAAGCACATTCCATAGACCCTCTGCACATTCATTTACCTCCATGAGATGAAAAGGCCATGAAATGCGGTCAGGATGAGTATGAGAAGGGATCCTGGGTGGGGGATTTGTTTTCACTCCTCACCAGCTGTGAGAACTTCTAGTCTCTACCCCTATGAACCCTGTGTAGTGGTTTAGTGGCTAATTTGTGTCGCACTCTTGCAACCCCATGGACTGTAGCCTGCCAGGCTCCCCTGTCCATGGGATTTCCCATACTGATGTGGGTTGCCATTTCCTTATCCAGGGGATCTTTCTGACCCAGGAATTGAACCCAGGTCTCTGAAATTGCAGGTGGATTCTTTACTGACTGAGCTATGAGGGAAGNTCTTGCAACCCCATGGACTGTAGCCTGCCAGGCTCCCCTGTCCATGGGATTTCCCATACTGATGTGGGTTGCCATTTCCTTATCCAGGGGATCTTTCTGACCCAGGAATTGAACCCAGGTCTCTGAAATTGCAGGTGGATTCTTTACTGACTGAGCTATGAGGGAAGCTGCCCTATACCCCCTAGCTTTCTCATCTATATGTTATCAAGGATAATAACATCTATTCTGCGGACCTTGCAGAACTGTGAGGATCAGGATTAGAATGTATTTTGAAAAGCAAAAGGCACTATATACACATAATGTGCTGCTATTGAACAGGACATTTAAATTCTGTATCTAAACCATATGTCTTTATACTCAATGTCTCGTTAAGTTCTGGCATTTCATCTATATGAAAGAAGAAATGCCAATGGAGATTTCCCTTGAGTTCCAGGGAAGTATTGTCTATTGATTATAATTAGCTAGACCAGATTAACTCCCACTGGGACCCCTTCTCTGTTTTTTTTTCTACTGAATGTCTGATAAAGATGGCAGGGAGCTTGAGCCTTAGTTTTCTGTCTTCACATTTGTTGCTGATACTATTAGGGTGATTGCAACCATCCGATCAGTAGTGGTTTAAAAAACTGAGACTGTTTAGCTTGGAAAAGGGAAGACCAGGATAATATGTTGAAATAGAAATTATGTTTTGATGTTATGTTATTCAACATTCTCCAGATAAACAGAACCAATAGTATATATAGAGACACAGATGTGTGTGTGTGTGTGTGTGTGTGTGTGTGTGTGTGTGTGTGTGAGACAGAGAGAGACAGAGAGATTTATTGGAGGAATTGGTTCACAAGGTTATGGAGGCTGAGAGATCCCACAATCTGCTGTCTGCAAACTGGAAATTCAGAAAGTGGTATAGTTCAATTGAGTAAGGCTTGAGAACAGGGTAGTGAGGTTGGGAAGGGGTCACAGAGATGGGTCCTCGTCTAAGCCCCAGAGACCAGTAGACTGAGAGCCTGTGACTCTGATATCAGAGGGCAGGTGAGGATGTTCCAGCTCAAGGAGAGGGAGAGAATTATTCCTTCTTAAGCCTTTTTGTTCCCTCAAGAGATTAGATGATGCTTGTGCACATGGGTAAAAGGGGACTTTATTCAGCCTACTGATCCAAATTCTAACATCTAATCTTTTCCAGAAGATTCTCAGAGACACTCCCAGAAATAATGTTTTACTATCTCTTTGGACATCCCTTAATCCAGTCAGGTTGACACATAAAATTAACCATTGCAAATGTTAGCAAATGTTTGAATTCCTGTCACATGAAAAGAGATTGGATTTATCTTCCATCCCCTCCAACTCATTAGATTCTGCATTTAAGTGGTTAGCTTGCAAAAATCCTTTTTTTCAGGGCTTAATTGACATTGACTGAAAGGTACCTCTTTAATGTATAATTGATGATGTGGAGGTATTTGCTTCTGTATTTGTCCAAAACTCCTTTGAAAATAATATGACTAAGATGCAGTTTCTCTGCCTTTAAATTCTAAGATAATATAAAGTCATGGAAAAATTTCAAAAATGCATGGTTAAAGGTAGGTCAAGAAAGAGGTCAAGGAGACTTTTTTGGGGGCGAGTAAAACATAAAGCTTATGATATTCTACCCTATAGTGTCCAGAAATCTGGTCCCATGCTGCCAGCTTCACAGATGTTACTTTTGAGGAAGATGGATGCCACTGGCAGTTGGTTCAAAAAAATGTAATTTGGAACTTTAATTGGCATTCCTAATGTGCTACATAGTTTAATCACATGAAAAAGAGGTATTTTTCTTGAATTTCCTCTCTACAGAGTGTTAACTTTATGCTTAATATTTAAAAGGTCCTTTTTTCCCTTTTGTTTGGAGTAAATTATAAAACATTCTTTGTACTATCTTTTGTGTGCAAATGTGGTAATCTTAATTAGCAATAATTTTTCAGGGTATTGTGTTAATAGGAAATGCTCAGAGCCTCTATTTTTTCTTTAACAATCTCTTTTATATTGATATGGAGTTTGTTATTCTGTTGAGGAGGATTTTAATCCCAACATAATAAATCTAAAAATGTTTTCTAAGGAAAATATTAACATATTTCATGTCTATTTAAAATGGCTTTTATAGAAACTCTCAAACACACATACTACAAACATACATGGAGAAACTATCCAAGTGTGGTATTTATCTTCATTTTTACATGGTCATCATATGTTAGTTACTCTAAATCATAACCTGAGCCATTTGTGAAAGTTCAATTAACGTGACTGGAATGATAAAGTCAATGCTATGTTTAGTTACTCTCACAGACATAACTTGTCTGTCTTAAAAATGGCAATTTTTTTTCGTGAGGAATCAATACTTTAGATTAATTTTCTTTAGATAACCTTTGATGCAATCATAATTTGTGTGAATGAAATATGGCTTAGAGAGCCATATTGCATAAAATTCCTGTGAAAAGTAAATTTGATAAGGGATACTCCAAGCTAGGTGTTAATAGGCCAAATAAAACCCATTCATACAATGAAGGCCCAAGTTTCTGCCTCTTCTCTTTTCCACATCAGAAATTTATTTTAAAGTTATATACAACCAAAGCACAGCACTTAGCTCACATGCTTCCCTCACCTTATTTCTGTTAAGGAAATGTACATTAAATAGCTTGTTTCTTTTTTTTAAATTTATTTATTTTGCTCTGCTGCTTCTAAGTCACTTCAGTCATGTTCGACTCTGTGCAACCCCATAGATGGCAGCCCAACAGGTTTCTCTGTCCCTGGGATTCTCCAGGCAAGAACACTGGAGTGGGTTGCCATTTCCTTCTCCAATGAACGAAAGTGAAAAATGAAAATGAAGTCACTCAGTCGTGTCCAACTCTTAGCGACCCCATGGACTGTAGCCCACCAGGCTCCTCTGTCCATGGCATTTTCCAGGCAAGAGTACTGGAGTGGAGTGCCATTGACTTCTCTGAATTTATTTAATTGGAGGCTAATTATTTTACAGTATTGTAGTGGTTTTTGCTATATATGGACATGAATCAGCCATGGGCACACAAGTGTTCCCCATCCCATCCCTCTGGGTCATCCCAGCGCATCAGCCCCAAGCACCCTGTCTCATGCGTTGAACCTGGACTGGCGATCCACTTCACATATGATAATAAATATGTTTCAATGCTACCCTCTCAAGTCATCCCACCCTTACTTTCTCCCACAGAGTCTAAAAGACTGTTCTTTACACCTGTGTCTCTTTTGCTGTCTCACGTATAGGGTCATCATTACCATCTTTCTAATTCCATATATATGCATTAGTATACTGTATTGGTGTTCTGACTTACTTCACTCTGTATAATAGGCTCCAGTTTCATCCACCTCATTAGAATTGATTCAAATGCATTCTTTTTAATGGCTGAGTAATATTCCATTGTGTCCATGTACCACAACTTTCTTATCCATTCATCTGTTGATGGGCAATCTCTTTAACAAGTGGAGCTGGGAAAACTGGTCAACCACATGTAAAACAATGAAACTAGAACACTTTCTAACACCATGCACAAAAATAAACTCAAAATACATTAAAGAGCTAAACGTAAGACCAGAAACTATAGAACTCCTAGAGGAAAATATGGGCAAAACATTCTCTGACATAAATCACAGCAGGATCCTCTATGACCCACCTCCCAGAGTAATGGAAATAAAAGCAAAAATAAACAAATGGGACCTTATTAAACTTAAAAATTTTAGCACAATGAAGGAAACCATAAGCCAGGTGAAAAGACAGCCTTAAGAATGGGAGAAAAGACTAACAAATGAAGCAACTGACAAAGAATTAATCTCAAAGATATACAAGCAGCTCCTGCAGCTCAATTTTAGAAAAATAAAAAACCCAATCAAAAAAAATGGGCCAAAGAACTAAACAGATATTTCTCCAAAGAAGGCATACAGATGGCTAACAAACATATGAAAAGATGCTCAACATCACTAATTATCAGAGAAATGCAAATCAAAACCACAATGAGGTACTACTCACGCCAGTCAGAATGGCTGCTATCAAAAAGTCTACAAACAGTAAATGCTGGAGAGAGTGCAGAGAAAAAGGAACCCTCTTACATTGTTGGTGGAAAGGCTAACTAGTACAGCCACTGTGGAGAACAGTGTGGAGATTCCTTAAATAACTTGTTTCTTGTTCAAAAAATAGTAGCAACTCATGGGGCCCCTGCTGCTGTCCTGAAATCATACAATTAGAGCTTCTTAACCATAATATTGTGGAGAAGGCAATGGCAACCCACTCCAGTATTCTTGCCTGGAAAATCCAAGGGACAGAGGAGCCTGGTGGGCTACAGTCCAAGGGATCGCTAAAAGTCGGACATAACTGAGTGACTTCATTTTCACTTTTCACTTCCATGAATTGGAAAAGGAAAAGGTAACCCACTCCAGTGTTCCTGCCTGGAGAATCCCAGGGACAGAGGAGACTGTTGGGCTACCGTCTATGGGGTCACACAGAGTCGGATACGACTGAAGCAACTTAGCAGCACCAGCAGCAGCAACCATAATATTGAGCTCTGTGTAACATTACGATTATCATATGAATTTCAGTTATTGGATAGATTCTAAAGCTTACTTTTCACAGAAAACTGTGATTAAAAAAAAAAATCACACCTAAGGTTGTTTTGAACCCATTTATTTATTTTGCACTTTCTTAAATCCTGCTCCATTGCCAATATTAACTTGGTCATGGGAAAACAGTACTCTGATTTCTAACAGAAGACATTAGGTTTTTCTCTATAGAAGCTTTGCACAATAGAATTGCAAGTTTATTGTTTCTGAATTCTTTTGCTAAAAAAATAGGTTTATGATATTTACCATTGTTTTGTCCATAGTTTTACATTATTCATTCTAATTTTTGTATATTATTTCATTTTTTTGTGAATAGGCCATGATTTATCCATTCTCTTGATAGATACCTGGTAGTTTTTTTTTTTTTTTCTTTTTTTTTTACTCTCTTTGATTATTGCAGATAGAGCTATTATGAACATTTGATATTCATTTCTATTATGACTGAGTGGAATGGGGTTGCTGGATAATAGTGTATTCATATTCAGTTTTAAAGATACTGTCACAAAGTCTTATAAAACAGCTTCACCAGTTTACACTTGTACCAGCAGTTTATGAGTCTGAGTTTCTCAACAGCTCGACAATGAGTATTTTCTGTATCTTTCATTTTCACCAATCTATTAGGTGTGTAGTAGTATCTCATTTTAGTTTCAACTTGTATTTTCTTGTTTCACATTGTATTTTCCAATGACTAATGTAAGTTGAGCACTTTTTCTGTGCAGTAAGCATACAGTAGGGTCATTTGGATATTTTCTTGTAGTGAGTATCTATAAAAACCTTTTGCTACTTTCTTAATTGGATATTCTCACCATTTCTTACTAATTTGTAAAAATTAAGATATTTCAGATATGAATATTTTGTCAGATGTATGTATTATTATGAATATCTTTTTCCTTTTATGAATTAACTTTTCACTCTCAATAGTACCTGTAAGAACATAAGTTCTTAATTTTAATATAATTTATCATTTTTAATTGTATACTTGCTGTTTGTTGGGTCCTGTTCCAGAAATATTTCCCTATTTCACTATACAGTTATGTTTGTAACTTAAAGCTTTATGATGTTACCCTTTATATTTAGATCTGCAGCCCTCTGGAGTCAACTTTTATATAAAGGTGGAAAGTGGATTAACTTTTTTCCAGTGAATTACTGTTGACCCAACACCATGCATTAAGGTTAACCTTCCTCCAGTGTACTGCAGTATATCTTATTCACAAATCAGATATATATACTAACATCATGTGTTAAATACATAGGGCTTCCCTCAAAGCTCAGTCAGTAAAGAATCTGCCTGCAATGCAGGAGGCAGGCTTCGATTCCTGGGTCAGGAAGATCCCCTGGAGAAGGAAATGGCAACCCACTCCAGTATTCTTGCCTGGAAAACCCAATGGACAGAGGAGCCCGGTGGGCTACAGTCCATGGGGGTCACAAAAGTTGGACACGACTTAGTGACTAAACCACCATTAAATACATATGTGTTGATACACGTATCATATACATATGTATATGTTATATATAATTTTTTAAATTATAGATTGCATTTTCTTTCTCTGGTCAATTATCTATGCCAATAAGACACTATCTTAACCATCATATTTTATAAAAACTTTTGTTCTCTGGTAGAGAAATCACCCAGGTTTGTTCTTCAAATTTCCCTTGACCATTCTTTTTTTTCTTGACTTCTGCTCTTCCATGAAGGTTTTAGAATCAAATTTTAAAATTCTACAAAAAATCCTTTCAAGGTGTACTTTTATGTATTGAATCCAAAGAGCAGTTAATTGATTTAAGACTTCCAATCTATGAACATGATAAATTTTCATTATTTGTTTTAATTTTTCTCATTTATAATTGTCAGTATAAAAATTTGGTTAACTTTGAACCATGTTTCCAATGTATATAAGATCTCTCAATTAATTAGCCCCAGTGAATTGAATTTTGAATTAAAACAACAACAAAAATAAACTGACCTAGGTACAAGAATTGGGTTTTCGTTTTAGATTTGCTCCCAAATCGAAAGGAAGTCATAAATAGTCCTCTTCAACTATAAAACTAGGTCAAATCTGAAATCTTGTCCAGCTATATGATTTTAAATATATAAATTGAGAATATTTAAAAGAAGCTGGGAAGGTATATGGATGTTGTTTTATTAGATATGAAAATACTGGAAATATTTCTTATTTAATAAGAAATTCATTCCAGGTCATCCAGATTGCCCTATTTATGTCTAAACATGGTAGAATCGGATTGGGGACTAAGTTTAATATCAGAATAACATGTGATTTCAGTGGTATCATTCTCAGACCCACACATGACTGACAGTGGTGCATGGCATTGCTGAAATGTGTTGTATAAATATAGAGTGACATAAATATGGATTCAAACTTTACTGTGGAAGAAGCTAAGCCTATTTTTATTGGTTAAATCTATTTTTTAAATGATTTTTAATTGTCACTGTGAAACTAAGATTTCAAGCTAAGGACTGAGATTAGGAAATGATATACACTTGTCAGTTTCAAATTTGGCATCATTTTGTCTGCAGTGTGGAGCTATTCTAAACCACTGTGAGAAAGAATAAAACTGGAGATTTGATTTATTGATTGATGAAGAGACTAAATGCACATAACCATTTGGCATTGTTTGGTTTTGTTTTAAGCAGTGTGCTTTACTGAGATATTTATCTGCCGCCACTGACATTCCCAGTGCTAATAAATAGTGATAGAGTCATGAACTGCTCTTTGAAATGAATAGAATACCTTTTTTCCTCATTTTAGAAACAAGAAATATATCAAGTCCTTGAATTATCTGTTACTCTATAGATGCAACACAATGAGTTGCCTCACAACATCTCAGGAAACTTCTCAGGAAAATTTATCTTAAAAAAAATATTTTTTAATGGAAGGATAATTGTTTTACAGAGTTTTGTTGTTTTCTATCAAATCTCAGTGTGATGAGCCATAGGGAATATATATATATATATAT
>SJYA01000487.1:56581-88290 GCA_006410615.1 Neotragus moschatus
TCCTTTTTGAACCTCCCTCCCATCCCCTCCCCCCACCCATCCCACTGCTCTAGGTTGATACAGAGCCCTTGTTTGAGTTTCCTGCGACACAGCAAATTCCCGTTGCCAATCTATTTTACATATGGTAATTAAGTTTCCATGTTACTCTTTCCATACATCTCACCCTCTCCTCACTCTCCCCATGTCCATAAGTCTATCCTCTATGTCTGTTTCTCCATTGCTGCCCTACACATAAATTCTTCAGTATCATTTTTCTACATTTTGTATATATGCATTAGTATTGGTATTTATCTTTCTCTTTTTGATTTACTTCATTCTGTATAATAGGCTCTAGGTTTATCCACCTCATTAGAACTGACTCAAAAGTGTTCCTTTTTATGGCTGAGTAATATTCCACTGTGTATATGTACCACAGTTTCTTTATTCATTTATCTATTGATGGACATATAGGTTGCTTCCGTGTTCTACCTATTGTAAATAGTGCTGCAATTAACAATGGGATACATATGTTTTTTTAAATTTTCGTTTCCTCAGGGTATGTGCCTACGAGTGGGATTTCTGGGCCATATGGTGGTTTTATTCCTAGTTTTTTAAGGAATCTCCATATCATCTTCCATAGTGGCTGTATCAATTAACATTCCCACCAACAGTGTAAGAGCATTCCCTTTTCTCCATACCCCCTCCAGCATTTATTGTTTGTAGACTTTTTGATGATGGCCATTCTGACTGATGTGAGGTGATATCTCAATGTAGTTGAAATTTTATCTTTGTAAAGGTTTTTCTGGACTAAAAATATCACTGGATTGTGTAGGAATTTAGATAAATTTATATACTCTAAATTGTTAAGTGGGGTTCAAGGATACATCCCTAAGTTTTTGAGACAACATTATAAACAGAGCCAAAAACATCCTCTTGCTCCATCATCTTCTGATTTCACATTTGGTAGTTTTGAATCTTTTGCCAACTCATGTGAGCATAGGGATGCATGTATTAATTCTATTGAAAGAAAATGAATAGAACATTGCACATTATAACTGAGTTTGGGAATGTTGTCACAGTTGGTTATCATAAAGGTTAATGAGGCAGAAGGTGTGGATTTAATTTTTGGATAGACCAGTTTTTGTGTTGTATTATAACCGTGAAATACACCCTAGCACCTTTCAGACTTGAAAATAAGTACAGTGGCTGAATCAAGGTCCATGTAAGAGGGTACAAATTTAGATTTTTGACCTAATCTAGCCAATAAAATATAAAAGAAAAACTGTCAGCTGGAAATTCTGGGATATTTTTCTCCTTAATGAAACCATATAGACAGAAAAGTTCTTTCTCAGTTGTGGTCATTTTCCTACCCTTTTTATTTTGAGGTGTTGTGTTACTTGGAGTTGTAATAGCCATGTTGTAGTCATGAAGCAACAAGCCTAAGGATGAAAAGTCAGCATTTAGAAATGGCAAAGTAGAAGAATGGAAAGATGTTGGGATCTTGAATCATTGAGGAGATGAACCAATATTAGTTGCTACTTACTTTCATGTCTCTTTTAATGCAAGGGAAATTGAATCCTTGTTTAAGTAATGAATTACTGTGGGTGAAAGCATTCCTACCAGACAAAATATAATCACTATTGTGTTGTGGTGTTAGTCACTCAGTCATGTCCGACTCTTTGTGACCCCATGGACTGTAGCCCACCAGGCTCCTCTGTCCATGGGATTCTCCAGGCAAGAAAGAATACTAGAATGGATTGCCATTTCCTTCTCCCGGGGATCTTCCTGACCCAGGGATCGAACCTAGGTCTCCTGCACTGCAGGCAGATTCTTTATCATCTGAGCTACAGGGAAATCCCATAACCATTATTGGGTTGCAGATAATCTATTCTCTTTATCCATCTTGTGTTCATTGATGTAGAACAGACTATGCAAGAAATTGAGCTAGTGAAGTTAACCTGCCTTTCATGTTGCTCTATAAACTTCAAGAAGGCAGGGCCTGTGTTTGTTTATTCATATTCAGTTCCTAATAAAGTTCCTTACAGATAAAAAAATTCCAATGACTATTTGTAGAATGATTTTCTTTAAGGCACATGATCTGTTAGGTGCAGCTCCTCTTTTGCCTAATTATCCCCTTTCATATTCAGTACTCATATGCATACATATTTGCACCCTCATGCCGCCATGTTTCTTTCCTGTATAAAAGGGTTTATTTCAGCAACCTTGAAATTCGGCTCTTTTCAGTGAAGACTTTTAGAATGAGTATTATTAAACCTCAAAAGTAGTTTCCTCTCTGTGTAAGGCATTTACAGCTGCTACTGAGCAAATGGTTATTGGCAATATCATGGGGGTCTAAAGGAGAAGCCACTGCAGACATGTAGTGGTAAAGTGTTCATTTCATAGCAGGTAAACTGGTGGAATAAAGCTCAATGTAAGTTAAATCAGTGTGAGTAACACAAGAGTATGAACTCAGGGCCTTCAGTGGATTTTCCAGCAGACTGTCCATTTAAATCATATAAATCCCTTTGCTTCTGCAACAGCATTCTCTTAGATTGCTGGATTCATCTTAGGGCCATTTCTTTTCATTTCTTCAATGTCTATACTTTCTTCCTTTTCAGGAATGTCATAGATTGTTTGATTTGTCTCAGACACTCTGGCATACCACAGGATCCTGTTGGATGTCTATTTGATTGCTTAGAAGGATGCTGTTTCAGTCACAAAGGCTTGTGACTGCCTTAAGCTATGTAAGCCAGAAACCATGTTTCAAGTACCTTAATTAAGTTTACTGGCCTCTGCTTGCCTCCATGTATGTGCACCCAAAAAATGTGCCTGTTTTTTGTTCTGTAGGTAGAGGCTTTTTCCACAGCCCTATAAATCATTTTCCAGAAAGAGGTTTTAAATTTTCAGTTTCATAATGTGTTATAATTAACATACCTTCACATAAACAATTGTTGTCCCTTTTCTCTCATGTGTGAGTTCCTTGTGATACCCTTCACTAGAAAAATTATAGCTGCTACTGAGAGAACAAAAAGACAATCACGAATTGTTTGACTTACTGACTTATCAAAACACAACTTTGCAAGTCTTGTCGCCTGAATTTACTGTCGAAAAATAAGACTGAAGTGAAATCTAAAGGGACATAAGCAAGGGTTCAGGGATAGGTTTGTACACAAGAGCAGCTTGCTTAAACTGTAGGCTGTTAGTAGATGTGCCTAGTCAATTTCAGGCACATCTGTTAACATCCTAGAGACTGACAAGCTGCTTTTTCTATTTCATTTTTTAATGTAAACATTTTTATTTTATATTGGGGTATAGAAATAAAAAATATTGTGAGTTTCAGATGAACACAGAAGGCACTCAGCCATGCATATAAATATATCCATTCTCTCCCAAATTCCCCTACCATTCAGGCTGCTAAATAACATCGAGCAGAGTTCCATGTGCTATGCAATAAGTCCTTGTTGACTATCTGTTTTAAATACACCACTGTGTACATGTCCATCCCAAATTCCCTAACTGTCCCTTTCCCCCATGTTTACCTCCAGTAACCATAAGTGCTTCTCTAAGTCTGTGAGTCTCTCTCCATTTTGAATCATTTGTATTTCTTTTCAGATTCCACGTATAAGGGATGGCATACGATAACTCTCTTTCTCTGTCTGACTTACTTCACTCAGTATGACAATCACTAGGTCCTTCCATGTTGCTGGAAATGGCATTATTTTATTATTTTTTAATGGCTGAGTAATACTTCATTGTATATATGTCAGTTCAGTTCAGTTCAGTAGCTCAGTCGTGTCTGACTCTTTGCGACCCCATGAATTGCAGCACACCAAGACCCTGTCCATCACCAACTCCCGGAGTTCACCCAAACTATTGTGCATCTAGTCGGTGATGCCATCCAGCCATCTCATCCTCTGTCATCCCCTTCTCCAACCCGCAATCCCTCCCAGCATCAAGGTCTTTTTCAATAAGTCAACTCTTCACATGAGGAGGCCAAATTACTGGATTTTTAGCCTCAGCATCAGTCCTTCCAATGAACACTCAGAACTGGTCTCTTTTAGGATGGATTGGTTGGATCTCTGCAGTCCAAGGGACTCACAAGAGTCTTCTCCAACACCACAGCTCAAAAGCATCAATTTTTTGGTGCTCAGCTTTCTTCACAGTCCAACAGTCACATCCATACATGACCACTGGAAAAACCATAGCCTTGACTAGACGGACCTTTGTTGGCAAAGTAATGTCTCTTCTTTTCAATATACTATCTAGGTTGGTCATAACTTTCCTTCCAAGGAGTAAGAGTCTTTTAATTTCATGGCTAAAATCACCATGTGCAGTGATTTTAGAGCCCAAAAAAGTAAAGTCTGACACTATTTCCACTGTTTCCCCATTTATTTGCCATGAAGGGATGGGACTAGATGCCATGATCTTCATTTTCTGAATGTTGAGCTTTAAGCCAACTTTTTCACTCTCATTTTTCAGTCATCAAGAGGCTTTTTAATTCCTCTTCACTTTCTGCCATAAGGGTGGTGTCATCTGCATGTCTGAGGTTATTGATATTTCTCCCAGCAATCTTGATTCCAGCTTGTGCTTCCTTCAGCCCAGCTTTCTCATGATGTACTCTGCATATAAGTTAAATAAGCAGGATGACAATGTACAGCCTTGATGTACTCCTTGTCCTATTTGGAACCAGTCTGTTGTTCCATGTCTACTTCTAACTGTTTCTTTCTGACCTGCATACAGATTTCTCAATAGTCCGGTCAGGTGATCTGGTATTCCTATCTCTCTCAGAATTTTCCACAGTTTATTGTGATCCACACAGTCAAAGGCTTTGGCATACTCAATAAAGCAGAAATAGATGTTTTTCTGGAACTCTCTTGCTTTTTCCATGATCCAGCAGAGGTTGGCAATTTGATCTCTGGTTCCTCTGTCTTTCCTAAAACCAGCTTGAACATCTGGAAGTTCACGGTTCACATATTGTTGAAGCCTGGCTTGGAGAATTTTGAGCATTACTTTGCTATTGTGTGAGATGAGTACAATTGTGCAGTAGCTTGAGCATTCTTCGGGCATTGCCTTTCTTTGTGATTGGATTGAAAGCTCACCTTTTCCAGTCTCTTTTTATAGATATTTTCTATTTGGTGAGACACCATTCTCATATTTTTATTTCTTTAGAAATGGTTTTCTTTAGCTTTTTGAACATGTTTAAATCAGTAATTTAAAATCTTTGCCTATTATCTCCAACATTTGGTCATCTTAAGGGACAGTTTCTTTTTACTATTCTTTTTTTAAAAAATTCTTCTNCTCCATCTTTGGCTGCAAAGAATATAATCAATCTGATTTCAGTGTTGACCATCTGGTGATGTCCATGTGTAGAGTCTTCTCTTGTGTTGTTGGAAGACAGTGTTTGCTATGACCAGTGTGTTCTCTTGGCAAAACTCTATTAGCCTTTGCCCTGCTTCATTCCGTATTCCAAGGCCAAATTTGCCTGTTACTCCTGGTGTTTCTTGACTTCCTTCTTTTGCATTCCAGTCGCCTATAATGAAAAGGACATTTTTGGGGGGAGTGTTAGTTCTAAAAGGTCTTGTAGGTCTTCATTTAACCATTAAACTTCAGCTTCTTCAGCGTTACTGGTTGAGACATAGGCTTGGATTACCGTGATATTGAATGGTTTGCCTTGGAAACGAACAGAGATCATTCTGTCGTTTTCAAGACTGCATCCAAGTAGTGCATTTCGGACTCATTGTTGACCGTGATGGCTACTCCATTTTTTCTGAGGGATTCCTGACCACAGTAGTAGATATAATGGTCATCTGAGTTAAATTCACCCATTCCAGTCCATTTTAGCTCGCTGATTCCTAGAATGTAGATGTTCACTCCTGCCATATCCTGTTTGACCACTTCCAATCTGCCTTGATTCATGGGCTTAACATTCCAGGTTCCTATGCAATATTGCTCTTTATCGCATTGGACCTTGCTTCTATCACCAGTCACATTTACAACTGAGTGCTGTTTTTTCTTTGACCACTTCCCTTCATTTTTTCTGGAGTTATTTCTCCACTGATCTCCTGTAACATATTGGGCACCTACTGTCCTGGGGAGTTCATCTTTCAGAGTCTTATCTTTCTGCCTTTTCATACTGTTCATGGGGTTCTCAAGGCAAGAATACTGAAGTGGTTTGCCATTCTCTTCTCCAGTGGATCACATTCTGTCTGACCTTTCCACCATGACTCGTCCTTCTTGGTGACTCACATGGCATGGCTTAGTTTCATTGAGTTAGAGAAGGCTATGGTCCATGTGATCAGACTGGCTAGTTTTCTGTTATTATGGTTTTAATGCGTCTGCCCTCTGATGCCCTCTTGCAACACCTACCATCTCACTTGGGTTTCTCTTGCCTTGCACGTGGGTTATCTCTTCACAGCTGCTCCAGCAAAGTTCAGCCACTGCTCCTTACCTTGGACGAGGTCACCCTTCCTGACCTTGAACATTGAGTAGCTCCTCTTGGCCCTCCTGCACCTGTGCAGCCATCGCTCCTTGGACATGGGGTTGCTCCTCTCTTGTGTATATGTACCAAATCTTCTTCATTCAAACCTCTGTCCCATGCTGTAATGAACATTGAGGTACATCTATCCTTTCATACCATGTTTTTCTCTGGATATATGCTCAGAAGTGGAATTGCAGGGTTGTATTGCAGGTTGTATGGTGGCTCTATTTAGTTTTCTGGGGGAACCTCCATACTGCTTTCCAGAGGACTTTATCAATTTGCATTCCCACCAACAGTGTAGGAGGGATCCCTTCTCTCCACACCCTTTCCAGCATTTATTGTTGTGGATTTTTTGATGAGAGCCATTCTGGCTGGTGTGAGGTGATATCTTTGTAGTTTTAACTTGCATTTCTCTTAATTAGCCATATTGAGCCTCTTTTTATGTGTCTATTGGTCATTTGTATGTCTTTTTTAGAGAAATGTCTATTTAGGTCTTCTGCCCATTTGTTGATTGGGTTGTTTGTTGGCTACAGAAGGGATGGAACCTAACCAGTGACTAAGGCTACTTCTTTTTCAGCAGCAACCATGGGGCTTACATCTACATAACATTAATTTCTCTCTAGGCTATAGCTCTAGTTACAGTTGTATTCTGTGTTGTTTTTGAGGTCAGAAACCTAACTCAGATGAAACTAATATATTTTGGCCTAAATCAGAGTTAAATATTTCTGGGGCATTTTGTTTCTTTGTTTAAAATTTTCCATATACATTTTGTTTTGAATTGAATTTTGGACGGTAGCTTTTGAATTTTGGATGGTAGTTTAGTACAGGTCCACAATCAAGACCTATATTTTGCTTTTCATGCGCACCTCCCTGAGTATTTGGGGAATGTAACCTTGAACCAAGAATCTCCATCAGTCTCTGAAGCTCCTTGGCTATCCTGCAGTGACAGAACCACTTTTTGGTATTGAAGGAACAAAGACGAGTGTCATAGCTGCAAGTATTCT
Source organism: Neotragus moschatus (assembly GCA_006410615.1). Lineage (NCBI taxonomy): Eukaryota > Metazoa > Chordata > Mammalia > Artiodactyla > Bovidae > Neotragus > Neotragus moschatus. Next base: position 64,043 of record SJYA01000487.1, read on the forward strand.
TTACAGTGTCTTCTGTGTCATGTTTGGAAATGCATTTCTGAATTTTTATTTTCAGAAAATTTAATTAATATCCATAGGCATGCCCTACCTGCTTTTATTTCTGAGAGCAATTCTTGCTTAATGGAATTTTTTAAATAAAAGAACTTTGAATTTGGTCTCAAGGGCTTATTATTATTTTAAATGATTTTATGTTGTTGTTCTACCAAGAGAAAAGACTTCCCCCCAAGCTCCCATGTATCAAAACCATTATGTTGTCAAGTTGCCAGATACATAGAATTTTCTGAGTGACATACAAAATAAGCTGCCTTTTTAAGAAACTGCAATTTAAAAATAGGTAAAATTGATGTTTCTGGAAAGAAAATCTAAATACATATTTTTTCATATTGTGATGATGCCTTAGGCCATCTCAGTGATGACAGGTATTGCATTTGCCTTTAGAAATAACTTTGATCCAATCCAGGTTCAAGTGCTCTGTTTTGTTGTTATGTCTCTTTAGTCTCCTTCAGTCTAGAAGAATCTCTCAAGGCCCCATTTGGAACAAGTTTAGATCACAGGGTAATAATTTTGCAGAATGTCCCTCAACCTGAATTGTCAACCTGATGTTTCTGATGATTAGTTTCAAACCATGCATTTTTGGCAGAGATAGAACAGAAGTGATGCTCTGATCACTGGGCTGCTTTTTTAGCAGGTAATGCATGATTTTGATTTGTCCCATTGCTGGTGATATTACCTTTGATCACTTAACTTCAGTTGATGATTGCCAAGTTACTCCATTGTAGTGGTTTTATATTTGAAATTAATAAGCATTTTATGGGGAAGTACTTTGAGATTATCTACACATTCCATTCATTATCAGACTTTCACCTGCTAGTAAAAGTATTCATTACTTTTTGTTTCTTGGTTACCAAAGATGATTTTCCATTTTTACTATTATTTCTCTTGTACTTGTTGTTTGATACTCCATCACAAGCAAAAGCTTTGTCTTCTCATTCATTTATTTATCCATTCATTTCAATCAGGATGAACTCATGGATTCTCATTCTATTCATTGGGTTTTAATCCACTGCTATGATTATTTCTTTTGATGCCCAAGTTGTCTCAGATTTGGTCAATAGGAGCCACTTTAACAGAGCTCCTGTGTCCTTTTGACATACCCTACCAGTCTGTTACAAGTTCACCCTGTTTGCTTACCTTCTCCAACCTGGAATCAAATATTTCTTTCCCAAGTACCTTGGTTCCCCTTAATGTTGAATTATGGTGAAAACCAAGATCTAGGAACTAGATGTGTTTATTGCTATTAGGATATTGCTGCTTATATGTCCTGTCAGTAGACAAAATTTGGGACCATGTGTATAGGTTTATATATTCAAAATAAAACATCAACATTCTTATTCCTCTCTCTGTCTCTGCCACACAGACACACACACACACACACACACACACACACACACACACACAACTCTTTAGAACTTTAGTTTGATACTTATATATCCAACTGTAACCCACCCCCATAGGATTCCTTTTACACTTCATCTTTCCAGCTACTCACATATTTTCCCCATTTCTCTGACAGTGGCAAATCTGTTACATTGTTTTGCATCTCTCTGAATGTAAGTTTGGGCCCATTACTGCTGTCATTGGTGCCATGTGCTGCTGGATGCCCCTGTCATCACATGTAGCCTAGCTCTGGGCCTGCTGTCATTACTGTGTCCCTCTCTCTGTGGATTCCTCTTCATTCCCATAACCTCTGACATCCTATCCTGGGCTTCTGTTATAGTTTCTTTATTGCCCTCTCAATATTGTAAGGCAGATTCTTTACCCATTGAGCCTCCCCAGTGGTTCAGTGGGTAAAGAATCTGCCTGCAATGCAGGAGATGTAGGTTCCATCCATGGGTTGGGAGGATCCCCTGGAGGAGGAAATGGCAATCTACCCCAGTTTTCTTGCTTGAAAAATCCCATGGACAGAGGAGCCTGGCCGGCTACAGTCCAAAGGGTTGGAGAGAGTCAGACATGACTAAGCATGTACCAGGCACTCCATTGGCCTCCCAGTGGGAAAGTCCTCCTTCAACCCAACCAATATTCAATATCCCTTGCTGGTCTATTGTAATTTCTGCCATCCTCTTCATCCTAGTCAGGCACCAGCATCCCACACAGAGCTAGATCTCCCTTCCAGGCATGTACTCTTAAAGCTGTGGATTAACTTATTCAGGGAGGCAGGAAGGAAGGCATACAGGAAGGAAGGGAGACAGGGTGACAGAAAGAGAAGAATTTTAAAACATTAACAAAGTTGGGGCCCAAGAAATCTTTACAAAAGTATTTTTACATTTTTAACGGCTTGTTTAGGGGGGATTCCTATTTTTATTTTTCTACTCTTAATAACTATGTTCAAATGTGTTGTTTTTCAGGCTTTCTATGTATTCATTGGAATGTATTGGGTCTTTTATTTTTGGTGGTCTAATATATTTTCAGTGTTTTTGGAAAGCCCTCATTAGAGTTTAAAAATAAAACACATTTTCTGTTTTCATTGTATAAAATTGATAAATATCTATGAGATTTTATATATTTCTTATGACATTCAGATTTTTTTCTTTCTTGCTTATCTACTATTAACTCTATTTAAGACTTTAAAAAAGTGTCAAAGTCTTACATGGTATTCTATTTCAATTTCTCTTTTATATTTAAACAGTTTTGTTTCTGTATTACTCAGTTCAATTCAGTTACTCAGTCGTGTCCAACTCTTTGCAACCCCAGGTACTGCAGCACGCCAGGCTTCCCTGTCCATCACCAGCTCTCAGACCTTGCTCAAACTCATGTCCTTTGGGTCAGTGATGCCATCCAACCATCTCATGTTTCTGTATTATGAAACGATATTATCTGGCATGTGAAGATCTAAGAAAATTTCCCACAGTGATTAAGAGCACAGAGTAGAAGTCACATTTACCCACTGTATTACTTAAACTCTATAGTTTCCTCATTTGTAAGATCAGAATAATACTGAGTTGGCCAAAATGTTCATTCAGTTTTTTCCATAAGATGGCTCTAGTAGTCTAAATTCATTTGAAACAATTTTGTTAGATTGTATTGGCAGCTGTCATATCAGCATCCATTAAAAAAATTAAAGTTGTTGAATTTTTGTATAGCCATTTTAATATTGAAGATGAAAGGAGAAAAGGCAATGTTTTCAGTATATGATTCTTTATTGCTTCATGAAAGGGGAAAACACAGCTGAAATACAGAAAAAGATTTGTGCTGTGTATGAAGAAGGTGTGTGACTGATTGAATGTATCAGAAGTGGTTTACAAAGCTTTGTGCTGAAGATTTCCCACTGGATAATGAGATGGTGGGATAGACCAGTTGAAGTTGATGGCAATCAAATTGAGACTAACTGAGAACAATCAACATTATACCATGTGGGAGAGAGCTGACATACTCAGAATATCCAAATCAACTGTTGAAAGTTATTTTCACCAGCTTGGTTATGTTAATCACTTTGATATTTGAGTTTCACATAAGTTAAGTGAAAAAAGCCTTCTTAACCATATTTCTGCATGCAATTCTCTCCTTCAGCATAATGAAAATGTTCCATTTTTAAAGTGGATACTGTACAATAATATGGAATGGAAAATGATCATGGGGCAAGCAAAGTGAACACCACTAGCCACATCAAAGGCCAGTCTTCATTTGGGCAGGCAAGCACATATTTCCTAAAATGCTTAGCAATTCTCATCACACTATCAGATTTCCTTAAAGAAATCTCTAGTCTTTCCTATTCTATTGGTTTCCTCTATTTATTTGCCTTGTTCACCAAAGAAGGCTTTCTTATCGCTCCTTGCTATTCTTTGGAACACTGCATTCAGATAGGTATATCTTTCTTTTTCTCCTTTGCCTTTTGCTTCTCTTCTTTTCTCAGCTATTTGTGAGGTCTCCTCAAACAACCACTTTGTCTTCCTGCATTTCTTTTTCTATTTGTAAACTCATTGATCTATATTATTCAAATTAAAATGGGAAATGGCTGATTTTGATATCCAATGATATAATACAGACAAGTTTGATTTGTATACTATACAAGTGTTTAATGGATAAAAGTTACAAGGAGCTGGATGACCAAAAAAAAAAAAAAAAAGTAAGTACCTGAAAAATATAAAAGGACAATAGAAATAAAGTGTAGGGCACTGGGCACATATTTTGAATTTTTGCTGAGAAAGGCCTACCTGTGGTCCCTGAAGAAATGAAACATAGGTCTGACAACTTTGACTAAACATTATAAAAACATCGATCTAGAATAGAAGACTTAGTCAATGGTGAGTTCTAAAATTATTTGGCTGGAAAACAGAAAAGGATAAAACGTTCTTCTTAGTTAGGAAAATACATACCCAACATTACTGAAATAAAAGGAAGGTATTTGAAGCATGTTTTGTTTCTTTCTATTGTAGTGTTTTCTGTTTGGTTTCTTTTTTAAGGAAAATCTTACAGTATGATTTAAAAACAAGCTCAAGTTTAAATTAAGCTGATAAAATGTGAGTTACTGGTCTTGTTAAGTTTTACTTCAAGGAGACTAAAGTAAATTGAAATGTGTTTAACTTTATGAAACAATTATTGCAACAAAACATGTCACCTTGAAATTAATTCATTTAACAAAGTAAAGCATATCCAAGAAAGACTTAATAGCATATATATTGACATGGCTTATACATATGCTTTCTTTGTCACCAAATTATTTTTCCCTTTTTTGGTCAAAACAAGGCAAACTATTTATTTTGATAATCACCTTTTCTACAAAAAGCATTCAATTGATCTCAGTAAATGATTTATGTATCTGATCTTACTTATACGATTGCTCTCCAAGGATAATGCTTTGTACTTCCTTCTTAAATGTTATTTAGTTCTCAGTCAACTTTAAGAACTTAAGAAATATAAAATGTATATTTATCAGACTTCTCCAATTTTAATGCATAATTTTACTTAATTTTTTGCTTGTTAGATTAAAGGTTTTTGTAGGAACATACTTTTCCAACAGCCTGCTTAAAGATCATTCTCTGTTGGAAATGTGGTAGAGAATAACAGGAAGCAACTTCTTGCAAAATCAATATGATACAAACATTAATCAGGAATAATCACTTAAGGCCACAGGAAGTGCCCATTACTTTATCCTCTGGTGAAGTGGGTAAGTGGAAGATGACAATTTGGGCACTTATTGTAAGATATTTTAAAAATAACCAACCACAATAAATGTAGTCCAGTTAAATAAAGAAATAAAATTTGAATATTCATCAAACCTAAATTGCTAACTATACTCTGGGGAAAACTGACAAACCCTATTTCTGGAGAAAATTATGATATAGGTGCAAAGTCATAATTTGCTTTTATAAAAGAGCTTGAAATAAAGATAGGAAAATAAAATACAACAGTAACACTGAAACCAAGCAATGGTTCTATATTGACACTATAAAGTGTAAGAAACATTAGCTGGCTATACATTTTGAATTCTTTACTCAACAGGAAGAATATATTAAGCCTTGACCATGTTAATTGAATATTAGGGGGTAAGAAATATCGAGAAAAGAAGATAACCATAGATGTTCTGCAAAACCAGAGTACAAAAGATGGATTTTAAAGTCTAGTAATCAGAATAAAATTATATAAATAATTATATATAACAACTGTTACATGTAAAATTATATACAAATGTTATTAAAAATAACAATTTTTAACAAAGGTCCATATAGTCAAAGCTATGGTTTTTCCAATAGTCATGTACAGATGTAAGAGTTGGACCATAAAGAAGGCTGAGCACCAAAGAATTGATGCTTTTGAACTGCGGTGCTAGAGAGGACTCAAGAGTCCCTTGAACAGCAAGGAGATCAAACTAATCAATCCTAAAGGAAACCAACCCTGAATATTCATTGGAAGGATTAATACTAAAGCTCCAATCCTTTGGTCACCTGATGTGAAAAGCTGACTCGTGGACTGCAGCCATGAAATTAAAAGACATTTGCTCCTTGGAAGAGTAACTATGACAAACTTAGTGTATTAAAGAGCAGAGTCAGGGAGTAAAGAAGGTAGCCATTGGCAGGCGGCTGCGAGCCAGCTCACTAAGCAGGCAGCTGCGAGCGGGCTCACTAAGCTTGGCCTAGAGGAACCACCCTGCGTCCAAGAGACAGTTCCGGGCTGTGATGGCACAGGAACGGCTGAGAGGAGCCATCCCACTTCTGAGGTCAGGGGCAGCAGCTGAGAGTGCCAGGCTGCGACGGCTCAGGAACAGCTGAGAGGAGCCACCCCACTTCCCACTCAGCGCGGCCTAGAGGAGCTACCCCACGTCAGAGGACAGAAACAGCGGCTGAGAGTCCCAGGCTGTGGCGGCGCAGGAACAGCTGAGAGGAACCACCCCACCTCNTCGATGGGCGTGAGTCTGAGTGAACTCCAGGAGTTGGTGATGGACAGGGAGGCCTGGCGTGCTGCAATTCATGGGGTCGCAAAGAGTCGGACACGACTGAGTGAACTAACTAATCATGATGGTGTGGTCAATAACCTAGAGCTGGACATCCTAGGGTGTGAAGTCAAGCAGGCGTTGGGAAGCATTACTACAAACACAGATAGTGCAGGTGACAGAATTCTGGCTGAACTCTGATGTATTCTGCATAAAAGCTAAATATTAGGGTCATAGAGCCTTGTCATACTCTTTTCCCTATTTGGAAGCAAACAGTTGTTTCATGTCCAGTTCTAACTGTTGCTTCTTGACCTGCATATAGATTTCTCAGGAGACNATAGTGCAGGTGACAGAATTCTGGCTGAACTCTGATGTATTCTGCATAAAAGCTAAATATTAGGGTCATAGAGCCTTGTCATACTCTTTTCCCTATTTGGAAGCAAACAGTTGTTTCATGTCCAGTTCTAACTGTTGCTTCTTGACCTGCATATAGATTTCTCAGGAGACAGGTAAGGTGGGCTGGTATTCTAATCTCTCTAAGTATTTTCCACTGTGTTTTTTTTTTTTTTAATCCACACAAAGTCTTTAGCATAGTCAATGAAGCAGATGTAGACTTTTTCTGGAACACTCTTGCTTTTTACATGATCCAACAAATAATGTCAGTTTAATCTCTGGTTCCTCTGCCTCTTCGAAGCCCAGCTTGTACATCTGGAAGTTCTCAGTTCATGTATTGCTGAAGCCTAACCTGAAGGATTTTGAGCATAATCTTGCTAGAATGTGGAAAAAGTGCAATTATAGAATAATTTGAACATTCTTTGACACTGCCCTTTTTCGGGACTGGAATGAAAATTGCCCTTTTCCAGTCCTGTGGCCATTGCTGAGTTTTCCAAATTTGCTGGCATATTGAGTGCAGCACTTTAGAGCATCAACTTTTAGTATGTTAAAGAGCTCAGCCAGAATTCTGTCACCTGCACTATCTGTGTTGGTAGTAATGCTTCCCAAGGCCTGCTTGACTTCACACCCTAGGATGTCTAGCTCTAGGTTATCGACCACACCATCATGATTATCTGGGTCATTAGACATTTTTTTGTATAGTTCTGTGAATTCTTGCTGCCTCTTCTTAAGGTCTTCTTAATATCTTCTGCTTCTGTCAGGTTCTTACTGATTCTGTCCTTTATTGTGCCGATCCTTGCATGAAGTGTTCACTTGGTATATCCAGTTTTCTTGAAGAAATATCCAGTCTTTCCTATTCTATGATTTTCCTCTCTTTCTTTGTATTGTTCTTTTAAGAAGGCCTTCTTATGTCTCCTTGCTATTCTCTGAAACTCTGCATTCAGTTGAGTCTATCTCTCCCTTTCTCCCTTGTCTGTCACTTCTCTTCTTTCCTCAGGTATTTGTCTCTGACAACCACTTTGCCTTCTTGCATTTCTTTTCCTTTGAGATCGTTTTGGTCACCACCTCCTGTACAGTGTTACAAACCTCAGTCCATAGTCCTTCAGGCACACTTCCACCAGATCTAATCCACTGAATCTATTCTTCATCTCCACTGTATGAGCATAAGGGATTTGATTTAGATCGTACCTCAATGGCCTAATGGTTTTCCCTACTTCAATTTATGCCTGAATTTTATAGTAAGGAGCTCATGATGTGAGCCACAGTCAGCTTCCAGTCTTATTTTGGCTACCTGGATAAAGCTTCTCCATCTTTGGCTGCAAAGAACATAATCAATCTGATTTCAGCATTGACCATCTGGTGATATCCAGCTGTGGAGTCATCTCCTGTGTTTTTGGAAGAGGGTGTTTGCCATGACTAGTGCATTCTCTTGACAAAACTCTGTTAGCCTTTCCCTGCTTCATTCTGTACTCCAAGGCCAAACTTGCCTGTTATTCTGGATATCTCTTGACTTCCTGCTTTTGCATTCCAACCCCTATGATAAAAAGGACACCTTTTTGGTGTTAGTTATAGAAGATGTTGTAGATCTTCATAGAACTAGTCAACTTCAGCTTCTTTGACATCAGTAGTTGGGACATAGACTTGGATTACTGTGATGTTGAATGATTTGCCTGAGATCATTCTGGGTTTTTTTGTTTTGTTTTGTTTGTTTGTTTTTTTGAGGTTGCACATAAGTACTGCATTTTGAACTGTTTCATTGACTATGAAGGCTACTCCATTTCTTCTAAGGGATTCTTGCCCACAGTAGTAGATATAATGGTCATCTGAATCAAATTTACCCCTTCCCATCGATTTTAGTTCACTGATTCCTAAGACACTGATGTTCACTCTTGCCATATCCTGCTTGACCACATCCAATTTATTTTAAATCATGGACTTAACATTCCAGGTTACTCTGTAATATTATTCTTTACAAGATCAGCTTTTACTTTTACTATCTGACACATCCACAGTTGAGTCATTCCTGCTTTGGCCCAACCACTTCATTCTTTCTCAGTCTATAGTAATACCCTCCTCTCTTCTCCAGTAACATATCGGATACCTCCACACCTGGGGGGCTCATTTTCTAGTGTCTTATCTTTTTGCCTTTACATATTGTTTATGGGGTTCTTGTAGCAAGAATACTGGGGTGGGTTGCCATTTCTTCCTCCAGCAGACCATGCTTTGTCAGAACTCTCCAGTATGACCTATCCATTTTGGGTGGCCCTGCATGGCATGGCTCAGCTCATAGCTTCATTGAGTTATGCAAGCTGTTTTGTCACAAGGCTGTGACCTATGAAGGGGTCAATCTTTATTAGAAAATCTATTTCTCAACTTTTAATTAATTTTCCTTCATATCTTTCTGAACTTCTCTTTGGAAACTAGAAGTTAATCCATAGAGCAAAGGAAGAACATAGAAAAGTAATAGGAAAACAAGTATTCAGTGCAGAGCTAGACTCAAATCTCAGCTCTAAAATTTACTAGCTGTGTGATCTTCAACCGATTAATTAGTCTTAGAACTTGAATTTATCAGCTAAATTTTGGAATGACCTATTATTAGGGTTTTACAAAGGCCAACTAATGTTTATGTGTTAACTCATTGCCCAGTATGTAGGAGGTCCTCATTAAATGAATTAACTTCAGAAAGGGGCACGTATATAAGGCAATGACATTTTGCTCTTGCTTTCTCTGTAAATTATTCTATGCATAGAGAGAAAGAATGCAAACTCATTTATGCTGTTCATTGAAAATTTAACCTGAGTCTGTGAAGAGATGCTGCTGCTGCTAAGTCGCTTCAATTGTGTCCAACTCTGTGTGACCCCATAGATGGCATCCCATCAGGCTCCACCATCCCTGGGATTCTCCAGGCAAGAACACTGGAGTGGGGTGCCATTTCCTTCTCCAATGCATGAAAGTGAAAAGTGAAAGTGAAATCGTTCAGTCCTGTCTGACTTTTAATGGCCCCACGGACTGCAGCCTACCAGACTCCTCTGTCCATGGGAATTTCCAGGCAAGAGCACTGGAGTGGGGTGCCATTGCCTTCTCCGGAAGAGATGCTAATCAGCTGTTAAAGTGTTAGAAGTGTGTTATCTTTCTATTAAAAACTGAACCAATGGCACTAACACAATACTGATGTTATAATTTTGAAACAGTTGCTACAATGACACCAATTCAGATTCTCAGGTGTCTCCTTTTAAAAATTCACTGTTGCAATTCAATTCTTAAAGTGTACATGCCATGTTATTAGTAATTGGATTCTTAAACTTCAGTAAAATGGGATATAAAATGCAACTCAAATAAAGTATCCTTTAACTTTATCTCCCATGATATAGAAGAAATATTTTTAATAGTACCTTTATTATTTCAGTATATTCTTATGAGCACAGCTTTCAATGTTAGTCCCAAATGCATCACTGTGTTCCATTTTTATATCATAAGATGATATGGAAGGCAAGGCTGATCTGTATATCTCCAGACTCACAGTAAATTGAGGAGGTGTAATTTCTCATGAGTGATGATTTTACTAGAGACTGCAGTTTTCATAAAACATCTGGATTACAATAGCTAAACTGGTTTTGATTTTTCTTAGATGTAAATATAATATCCATATGTAGAACAACAAGATTTTCAGCTTTTCTTTCTTTTTGTCAGCCCCTGTAGTTGTTGAATAAATCAAGAACGATTTACATTTTCTTCAACGTTCAGCTTCATTTTCATCTAGTTTAACATGTGTGGTGAATGTAATGTATTCATTTTTCAAGAAAATTTTCTATTCTTCTGACACCATGCATGATTCAGCAAGGCACCATCAAAGTCAATGATAGCTTTGCTGAACTGTCCTTCTATCACAATCTGAATACCACAATAGTCCTATAAAGTAGCTAACATTTTTTTCTCTTCCATGCCAGTAATCCATTATATAATGTTTCCATACAGCTCATATCTTAAATCATGCCTTCCTTACTAGCATAATCTTCTTTTGGACAGACTTTTAACATTTTTACCTGTGAAGCTATCTTCCTGCACATCTGACCTTAATCTAATTCCTCTTAAACCTCATTTTAACCTACTTCTCAAACAACCAAAGGCATTTAAACTATCAGTGTGGGCTACTGCTGATCCATCAGTGTGGGCTACTGCTGATCCATCAGTGCTGAAAATTGTAATCACACTAGGCAGTCCTTGCTTATACCTAACCTTTTATTGCTACAAATCTTATCTGACTTCAAACTTTTGGTTCTGTGCTCCCAATTTTAATCATATTTCTGGCTCTTGGGATTTAGTTGTTTGTTTTTACTAACCAACTCATATAAAAGAATCTCTTGTTCTGTCTGCATATAATATCTTCTTGATACTTACAGAGCCAAAGCTTAACACCAACCATTAGATAATACTTTATTAGTTAGAGAAATTCGAGAAATAGCTCTGTGTGGGAGGGCTATAGGACATGCAATCAGTGTTTATTCAGGGGATATTTCCTTTTTTTAATGATATGCCCAAAATATTGACCGCTTTTCACCCAAATTTGAGAGCAGTGAAAATACTGCCTACACATTTGTTGCAATAGTTTGAGGTCCTATCATGTGCCAAGCAGTGAACTAGGTGCCCAGGATACAGTGATCACTAACAGAGACATGATTTCTGCCTCCTACTTCACAGTTTATTTGGAGAGATGGATAATTAAGTGTGAGATTACAATATGATATGATAAAATCCGGGCTCCCCTTGGTAGCTCAATGGTAAAGAAATCCGCCTGCCAATGTAGGAGACATAGGTTTGATCCCTGGGTTGGGAAGACTCCCTGGAGAAGGAAATGGCAACCACTCTAGTATTCTTGTGTGGGAAATCCTGGACAAAGGAGCCAGGCGGGCTATGGTCCATGGGGTCACAATGAGTTGTACATGGCTGAGTGACTAAACAGAAGCAACAGTGATAAAACTTATTTGTTGGTGACAACACGAAACACTCAGATGAATGTTCCTAAAGTACAAAGGTAAGCTCTGAGAGATAATTAGGTGTTAGCTCAGTGAAGCAGCAGTGGTATGAGCATTTCTGAGAGAGGAACCATCATGTGCAAAGGGACTGAGGATTTTTGTTCACTTGCTTTTGCTTTCTACAAATGGAAGTCTTGTTGCATAAAATGCTAGAATCATCCCATAGCCTTAATAGTACATTTTTTCCACTTTGGAGGGCAGCCTATTGGATTGAAAGCAATCACAGTGTCAGAAACTATAAAGTTGTCACATTAGTTCTGGCACGGGGCAGGTTCAGGAGTGTGGTATGACTTTCTATTGCCTCATTTTCCTCATCCTCACCCTACCATCTTGTATTGTTACAGGGAAATGCAGTTACAGACTTCTCGGTGTCACAGAATTAGAAGGAACACATCTGTAGAGAATTGATTAGTTTTCTTCCTAGTTGAGATGTACAACATGCACTGGGTGATGAAGTTTTGGTGTGCATGCCAGGCACAAATAAATAGGCAGATACCACCCAGAGCATGGATTCTTCTTGGTGGCTAGGGAAATTGCCATCTGAAAAGGAGGCTTTCATTTAGCCAGCATATGAAGCTAGATATTCTTGATTTTCACAGATCTCAGAAAGAATACTAAAAATGGGGCACTTTTTCTTTTTTTTTGCTAGAAAAACCGCCTTCAAATTTTAAGAAAAGCCAAAAACCCTAAATCTAAATGGAACAGGGTATCAGATCTGACATTTTCTGTTGTCCCAAATTAGTCAACAGGAGTCAAAGCTGAGACATGGGGTGACAGTTACTACAAATTCTACAGAGAATTACAAACAATTGGGATTAGATACCACTTCTTATGAATAAAATATAGTGAAAGTGACAGGGTGTCACACCCCAGGTTTTGACTGCAAGAAGACTCTGGGTTCTGTTTTACTTACTCTCTCAATTTTTATCTTGCTGTCTGAGAGCGAAGCTAGCTACCTAGCTGCAAGCTGCACACAGACAGGCCCTCAAGACAAGGATTTGATATCTGCAGTCAACAGCCAGTGAGAACATGAGTCCTGNAGGCAAGAATACTGAAGTGGTTTGTCATTCCCTTCTCCAGTGGACCACATTCTGTCAGATCTCTCCACCCTGCCCGCCTGTCTTGGGTGGTCCCACAGGGCATGGCTTAGTTTTGTTGAGTTAGAGAAGGCTGTAGTCCTAGTGTGATTAGATTGACTATTTTTCTGTGATTATGGTTTCAATGAGGTCATTAGCATGGACCTAATACAATGTGAACCAAGTCCTTATAAAAAGAGGAAATTTGAATATAGATACAGAGGGAAAAGGATGTGAAGACAATGGTAGAAGACCAAGGGCTGATAAAGAGCCTCCTCTCACAGACCTTGGCAGGAACCAACTCTGCCAACACCTGGCCCTTAGACTTTTGGCCTCTAGAACTGTGAAAAAGTAAAATCTTTTGTTTAAACTACCAAAGCTGTTGTACCTAACAAACTAACACACCTCCCAACAACCATGTGTTTGTGCATGTCAGTAGATCTTTTGTGGCCTATCAAAAGTTAGAAGACTGAATTTGGAAAAAGGTGCCCCCTCAGATTGAGACCTGAGAAATTGTTACAGATGTACTGGAAACAGGAAAGTCAGGAAAGACAATCTAGTGTGTGGTGAAAACAATGGATATATTAGGTGTGGTATAAAGATGTAAGTGATTTCATCCAAAGGCATCTTGGCTATTTGAGACTGGGCTTTAAGAGTGAGGTCCCTTCACAATGATAGAAGCATCTCTATCTTGAGAATACATTACATATTTGATGTAGAAGATAAATAGCTGATAATATCAATGTGGAAAGAATAAAACTTTGGAAAATAGCATAAAAATGGAAGAGAGGATCTTCCTCTTTTCAATGGTACAGGAAAATCACTTTCATGACCAAGGAAGAAAAGCCAGGAAAGGAAAAGTCCTAGAGGTCAGATAGCTACAAATATATCTCGAAACCAAAGGGAGATGACCTAATCTTGAAGCTAACAGAAAAAGCTGAAAATAGATTTCTGTTTTTCTCTCTAGTTGAGTATATATACCAGAATCTCCTCCACTTCCCTTCTTTCATTAGTAATCTTTGAAAGTTCCTCCTTATTGCTTTGAGGGTGCATTTTAACCTCAACCAGAATTTCTACCCCTCCTACCAGCTGGCCAAAGCCAAGTCCCGTGTCTGCTGTGTGTATGTCATCTCTCTGCTCTGTCTCATTATATCTCCTTATTACCTCCTCTCACATACAGTTTGTGCATGTGTGCTTACTTGCTCAATCGTGTCTGACTCTTTGCAACCCTATGGACTATATCCCAGCAGGCTCCTCTGCTCATGTGACTTCCCAAACAAGAATATTGGAGTAGGGTGCCATTTCCTTCTCCAGAGGATCTTCCTGATCCAGGAATTAAACCTGCATCTCCTGAATTGTAGGTGGATTCTTTACCATCTGCCACCAGGGAAGCCTATATATAGTTTGCTATTTCTAATTCCACGGGCTTCCCTCATAGCTCAGTCAGTAAAGAATCGGCCTGCAATGCAGGAGACCCAGGTTCGATTCCTGGGTCAGGAAAATCCCCTGGAGAAGGAAATGGTAATCCACTCCAGTATTCTTGCCTAGAAAATCCCATGGACAGAGGAGCCTGGTGGGCTACAGTCCAAGGGATTGCAAGAGTTGGACATGACTGAGTGACTAAACCACCTAAACCACCATCATTTCTAATTCCATACCTCAAAAAAATAATATGTGCTAAATTTGAGTGTGCGCCATTTTATCATTTTCTGTACATTTCTGTGTTTGAAATATTTCATAATTTATAAACTCAACCAATGTAAAAAGTATTTGGGAGCCATGGGAAATAATGATTTTTTTCTAATAAAAAAAGAATTGTTCAAATTCTACTATCTGTTGGAAACCACCATAAAATGTTGACAAATATCTTTTTGGCCTTTATATATATATGTCTGCATATAATTATTTTATTGAGTGTTTCTATTATTCATATTGGTATTATCCTTTATAGTGTAGTACAATGTACTTTTCTTATGTAAAATTCATACTGAAACATTATGTTTTTTATAAATATTTTGATAAATATATTCTGAGCATGGTCTTTGAAGGCTACATGTTAAATCTTTGCATGCCCAAGTTTATATATTCAGTCTGCTACTATTGGTCAGTCTGCAAGGAGACCAGTCTGTCCTAAAGGAAATCCATCCTGAATATTCACTGGAAAGACTGATGCTGAAGCTGAAACTCTAATACTTTGACCACCTGATGCAAAGAACTGACTCACTGGAAAAGACCCTGATGCTTGGAAAGATTGAAGGCAGGAAGAGAAGGGGAAAACAAAGGATGAGATGGTTAGATGGCATCACAGACTCGGTGGACATGAGTTTGAGAAAGCTCCGGGAGTTGGTTATGGACAGGGAAGCCTGGTTTGTTGCAGTCCATAGGGTCTCTAAGAGTTGGATATGACTGAGTCACTGAACTGACTGAACTGACTATTGATNACTTTGACCACCTGATGCAAAGAACTGACTCACTGGAAAAGACCCTGATGCTTGGAAAGATTGAAGGCAGGAAGAGAAGGGGAAAACAAAGGATGAGATGGTTAGATGGCATCACAGACTCGGTGGACATGAGTTTGAGAAAGCTCCAGGAGTTGGTTATGGACAGGGAAGCCTGGTTTGTTGCAGTCCATAGGGTCTCTAAGAGTTGGATATGACTGAGTCACTGAACTGACTGAACTGACTATTGATCATGAAAGTGATCTTCCTGTGTCATAGAAATGCTTATTTTCATGCATTGGAGAAGGAAATGGCAACCCACTCCAGTGTTCTTGCTGGGAGAATCCCAGGAACAGCGGACTCTGTGGGGTCGCACAGAGTCGGACACGACTGAAGCGACTTAGCAGCAGCAGCAGCAGCATCACACTCTATCTTTAAGATAAATAACTAGAAGAAGATAAAAATGTTTGTAAGAAATTTTATTTGTTAGATAGGTCTCCAGAAATGTTGTATAATCAATTTGGGAAGAAATGGCATATTAACAATATTCATGCTTCCTGGCAGAAACATGGTAGATTTCTCCAATTTTTTTTATTTGACTTTGGTGTTCTGAGGTATTATTTTATAGATTTTTATACATGTTTTATACAGTTTTTCTGTGCATTTTTAATATTCCTCTTCAAGATAGAATTTTCCTTGCATTCTCGCTACAATCAAAACCCAAGACATTCTTCAGAAAATGAACACAATATTCTACAATAAATAACTTAGCTTCTTAACCCTTTAATTGTAGAATGTTTCTCAACTATATTTCTTCAAATGACAAGTTGTATTACTTCCTACTGCTTTTTCTCTCTGCATTCTCACTTCTGGAGTCAAAGCTGTAAGACTGTATAAAAACTGTGAAAGGCTATTTTGAAAATACTCTTCCAACATTGGACAATGATGTTAGTTTTCTTTATTCTTTCCCACACAAGAAAATAGCCTTCCTGTTTGACATGTTATATAATTGAAGGAAATGTCACATCTTTGAATTTAAGGATGAATAATCTAAGCCAGAAGTAAAATCAAAAAAGAGCATTTCCTTATATTTTATCTCAACAATATTTCACGCATCTCCAAAAAAGCTAAAATACAAGCAAAATAGAAACACTAGTTAAACAGATGAATGAATACTCTAGAAATTTAGCAGTTACAGAATGTAATTTCCCACAGCATACATGGATTTTCTCTTATAAGAAAGTTAATCCTATTAATGCTATACATATCTCAGTACCTCTTAGCAGATTACTTTGAATTTTTGGAAGGTGAAAGAAATGTCCTTTTTACATTAAAATGTCTGTTTTAGAAGTCAGTATCAAACTGTTGAGTTCCATTTCAAACTCTAAAGACAGGAAACAAAGATGGGCAGCTTCAATCTTGAAATTTAAATTACTCACCAAAAAGGACTTTTATTTCACTGTCTTATGATCTGTTATTATAATAAGCTTTCAAATTAAATCTCATCTAAAATTCAAAAGAATTTTTTAAAATATCTTAAAATTAAAATATTAGTTGTAATTTAGTGTCTTATAAACTTATTTTTCATTTAGAGAATTTCAAGGGAAGTTTTTTAAAATGTCTCTCCTTTAAAAGTTTTTCTCTTTTAGAATTAGTTTATTCAATTATTCAGAAAGATTTCTAGTACCATAAAAAGTAATTTAATATAGCAACCTGCAGCTAAAGATAACCATGCTTAATTTTTTTTAACTAATACATATTAGTTTAGTTTCTAATCATATAATCTTTAAGTATATTAGGAAAATTTTACATTAAAACAATATATCAGAAATTTTTCAAGGCATAAATAAGATGAATTTAGGCAATGACAAACATAGTAAAAATATTTGTTTTTTCTATTTCTGGTAAAGAGTTCTTTCACTTATCAGTAAAACAATGCTTCAGCATAGTTTCTTCCATTTTGTTCTTACCATAGTTTCAAAATACAAGTGACATGAAAAGGAAGGCAAGAAAAGGCTGAAGAAACTCAGCAAGTATGGTTTTTATCTGAGAGCAGTGGTGAGTGGCCTGAATTTGTGTGTTGGAAACTTTCCTCCATGTGTTAGTTTGTATTCATTTCTCTTTTAAATAATTGTACTGCTAATACCTAGTGATTGATTGACAATCTCTTTATAATAACAAAATAACGCTCCTGCATTATTTAAACTCTTTAGTTTGGTTAGGAAAATAGCCAAAAATTGAATCAACCTGGAGGAAATTATAGCCCAGGGGCTAGTTTTGCAGAAACCTTACCTACAAAGGTAGTAGGAAATGTACTCCCTGTTTTCCACCATCAAAGCTGAAGGGATTATTCTCAGTGGAGGAAACAGTGACCTGAATGACCCGACTTGGGACCTGCTGCACACCTGCCAGTGATCATGGGACCTACCTGATGAACTCTTGAATCCAAAACAAGAAATACATTCACAGACAAATCTAGCTAGGCATCTTTTTGTACCGTTCATAAAAACAAATCTTTGGAAACTTCCTTTATGACTTCATTAAAAATACACATAATTTCTTCTTGGATTCCATCCAGTTTAAGGTTTTAATTGATTCCTCAGAAAGAGCAGTTGTGGATATTCACTAATGGGCAAGATTGTTTCATGTTTTTGTTACCAGGTTTGTTTGCTTTATTCCAGTTGCTTTAAGGTTACTCTCAGTGTCATAAGCGTCTTAAATTCACCTGCTATGTCAAGGATGAAAAGGATGCCATAGGCAGTCAGTTCACAATTATATCCTTAAAATAAACTACTGGTGGCGCTTTTATACCCAGTATAGAGCATGGAGGTTGAAGTGCTCTCTCCCAAGCATGATTGCTTTCCTCCATTCTTGACTGATGTGCACTGGCAGATGAAACTACCAGAGTGCAAGAAAAAAGAGAGGCCTTTCTTGCACACCACTGATCAGAGAGTACAAAACTCACCTCGACTCCTTTCTTGCACACATGGAACTTTAGTAGTGAGAGCACTTCTGTGCAGATGAGGAGTTTATGTAGATGATGTGTTTCACGCAGGAGAGGACTCATTACAATGCACAGCATCAGTGCTGTCCATTAACTCATGACTCATGGTTTGGCAGATCTTGAGATGTAACAGATTGGGAGCATATGAGACTAGCTGTTGTGGAACAGAGGAGAGAAGGGAGGGCAGAGTAGAAAACATTTTCTCCCTAATATAATGTGAATTAAAAAAAAAAAAAACACACCATGATTACCTGTACTGTGGTCTGCACTATGCATTATTTAATAAGACAATCTATCATAATTTAACAAACTCCAATGTTTATATTCTGCAAGCAATCTAGTGACACTCAAGTTGCTCATATGGAGTAACCAATTTGAAACTCTGGCTTATCAATTGCCATGGCAATGATCTTTTACAACAACGATGATCAGTTAAGCATACCAGAGTTACATCATGAATTTAGTACACTGAAATTTAAAGAAAACATTTCTGGCTCTATAAAATGTTTGAAATTGAATGTGTGTTTCCAAGCAAACATAGAAAACATTGCTATAAAAAACTTTTTTTGGTCAAAATGTTGTGTTTCCAATGTAATGATGTATCTACTTATAGAATTTATTATAGTATCTCATGAAGGTGAAAGTGACCTTGTTGTCTCTCAGTATTTTCTTTGGGGCCATAATTTTTTTTAAAAAATTATTGTCTGGCCTGCCTCTCTTGCCTATTTGGTTACTTGGCCCTTCCATTGTAAACAAAAAATATATTTTATATTTTCAGCAAATAAATGTAAATCACTAAAGGGGGTAAATTTATCTTGCTTTACCTGTTTGTTGCAGTGAATTAAAAAGGTTTATTTTTTATTTTTACCATTATTTCATTTTAGTCACAATTTTTGACAAATGGAAAGAGATGTTTTAAGCTTTAGTTTTGTATGATCTGATTATCAAATGGAATAGTTAATAATGCATTTGATGAGCATTAACATGAAAGCCAGCACACTGGCCCCAATTAAATCTTATCTCATCAGCAGACACGAAAGAGAGGTGAATAGCAGAGAGTATAATGGCAAGTCTGTTAAGTGTGGACAGAAGGCTTTTAAAATTTTTTAAAACAGTAAAAGCTTCTGGTACCCAGTCTAAGAGAGAAAAATGTCCAAAAGCATTACCATTAGGCTATAAATCATTATTGGANGGACCAGATGCCATGATCTTCGTTTTCTGAATATTGAGCTTTGAGCCAACTTTTTCACTCTCCACTTTCTGTATATATGTAATATTTACATGCAAGATATATATATATAATATAATAAGTACATACATACTTATAGTATGTCTATGTGTGTGTATATATATACCTACATACATATAAATATAAATGTATTATGACTTTACCACCAAAAAGCCTAGAAACAATGACCAACTCAGAAGTAATTAGAAGCTTTAGCACCTAGCATGTAGGTTGTAGTCTTGAAATTCCACTTACCATCAAAGTACTAGAGATGCTTGGAAAAATATCTGAAGGTAGATCTAGAGCATATGTCCCAGCTAAACCTAGAACACTTTATTACAATGGCTGATAATGCAGCATCAGAAATTACTAAGTTAGTGTATAACACTAGGATTACATCAATTTGAAGAAGCTCCCACCGACTAAAGATAGCTAATTTATACTTCAGTAAGGATAATAAGTTTGACTTAAATTCATTGATAAAATATTTTTTAAACAGTTTCAAGGAGAAAGTATATATCTTGTACCACTGAGTAACTAAATAATAGATGAAGAGTATCTCTTTTAATAATATTTCTACTAAAAATAAGCAATACATGATGGAATTGAAATATTACTAATTTGGTAGCTTTTCAATGGCTATATAGCATTTCTTAGTATGATCATATAATTATTTACTTTAATTATTTTATCAAACACTGTGTATTTACAAGGGAGAAGGAACTGGCAACCCATTCCAGTATACTTGCCTAGAGAATTCCGTGGATGGAGGAGCCTGGTGGGCTGCTGTCCATGGGGTTGCACAGAGTTGGACATAACTGAAATGATTTAGCATGAANTTCTTAGTATGATCATATAATTATTTACTTTAATTATTTTATCAAACACTGTGTATTTACAAGGGAGAAGGAACTGGCAACCCATTCCAGTATACTTGCCTAGAGAATTCCGTGCATGGAGGAGCCTGGTGGGCTGCTGTCCATGGGGTTGCACAGAGTTGGACATAACTGAAATGATTTAGCATGAATGCATGCATTGGAGAAGGAAATGGCAAGCCACTCCAGTGTTCTTGCCTGGAGAATCCCAGGGATGGAGGAGCCTGGCAGGCTGCCGTCTAGGGGGTCGCACAGAGTCAGACACGACTGAAGCAATTTAGCAGCAGCAGCAGCAGCAGTGTATTTAAAAACATAAAAATATGAATGATACAGCAAAGACTTGTGTTCTATCCCCAAGTTTAAGAAATATGTCAATAACTTTGAAATTCTCTATATATCAGATGTCCCAATCTTTCTCATGGGTCATTTCATAGGTAAACTTGGCTGTTCTCAAAGTTTCTTGTTCTGTGCTATCTCCAAGATTTTATTTGATTTCTTTACATATATTATATATAGTTATTTTAAACTCTATATCCGAAAATTTCAATATCCAGTCTTGAGGCCTTGACATTATATGTCTAGTATTTCCATTTGACCATGAGATCATCTTGTAGGTTTTGTCATTTTTTTCTTCCATGAGTCCAAAATTTTTGTATCTTTATTTTTGAACATGCAGTTTGAAGCTTAAAGGTGAGTCTTTTCCTAAAAAAAAAGTATCTATGCTTGGAAAGATATCTGCTAAACTATTAACCTGGAATCATTTTCAAATGAATTCTCAGCTTGAGGTTTTTAAGGCTACACCACAAAGGTGAATTTTCTTATCACTCACTCTTCAATGTCTACTTAAGAGTACATGGAACAAAGGAAAAATCAATACAAACAGCCAAAAGAGCTATATTGAATACTGTGGTTGGCACTTTAAAATGTGAGTTACAGGGATATGACTATGTTTTCTTGCCCTATAATACTGACAGCCTTCTTGTGCTTTATACGTTATTTCGTTTTATCTTCAAACTACTCTAGACAGTCAACATTAGTGACATCTATTCTAAAACATGAAAGTTCATAGAATTTAGCTAACTTTTCCCACAGCATCCTCAGTTTGTGCCAGGCTTTTCTGTCACTTCCCATTACTATAGGACTTGGAGTTGGCATGACTTCTCCTTAATTCTCATTACCATTTTCAGCAGATTTCTCCTTTCTGCTTGCTTTTTTTGGTTTGTTTTTAAGTCCTTCAGGGTGCCTGATTTCAGACTAGATCTCCTATTAGTTCTCCATTTTGCTGTCATTCAAACTTTTCAAGGTTCTTTTCTTGGTCAGTAAATATCTTAGTCCCTAGTCCATTCAGTTTTCAACTTTTTGCCTGTCATTTTCCCATGACTTTACCCTCCGTTTTATTGATATGTTCAGTATTTAGCCTCTCAAAAATGTTATATATAAGCACCCTCCTCTGGCCACTTCCATGCTCTCTTTCCCCCAGTTCACTTTAGCTTCTTCTCTCCAATAATTATTTTGCCTCCATTGAAACATCCTATCCCTTGACCCGAACTATTCTTCACTGTCATCTGCCTTATCTTCCTCTCAGTTTTCCCTTTAACCATGCTAGCTTCCATGATTAATCACTCCCTTGTAAAAGCCCTCTACTCCTTTGCCTTTCTCTAGTGCTTTAAGAATTTGCCTGGCCAAATGCCAAACCTGATTAAGCTCATAATTCTGCCTACTCTGTGCATGCACCTGAATATTTGAACATGCCTGGAGAGAAAACAGAACCATGCTGACTTTTTCGCACTTTAAATTTATAGTCACTAATCTTCAGTGCACACTCAAAAGTGCTAAGCAATCCTATAATTCCCCAGTAAATTTACTTGTCTACTCATCAAGATGATTCTTTCTTATTTCCCTCCTCTCAAACATCTTAAACCCTCTCATTTTCCTCATGGACAGTCAGTAACATCAGTTCTTGCTTTACTGATAACACAGAAGCCACTAGGAGACAATTCCCTTGGCTTTTTATCATCAAATCTTTCAGGCTACATATACATGCATCCAGTGCTCATTGAACTTGTTAGGATGCTTTGCCAGCAAGCAGCAAAGCGCTAACATGTTAAGATAGGCTTTTTGACATTTCATTAAAGAAAACCAGAGGTATGTGATTTCAGGAATGGTTAATTAAGTCAACCCACCCATTTACCCGCTGAATCCCATCTCCTTTTGTTTATTCAAGGATTTTTATCTCTCAACCCCTGTTTCCTTTACATCAGCAATTTCCCCCTTTCTAATTATTTCCCTTAACATACAAGTATGCTATAATATTACTTAGTTGAACAATTCTTCCTTTTGACCTGAAGATCCCCATCAATTATACCAAAGAAATAAAAATTTTGGAAAGTGTGTGTATGGTCACTGTCTTCACTTTCTCTTTATTCCCTTTAATCAGATTAAATTATTACTGACAATCTACATTACATCTTAAGAACTTTTATCTAATTAAAATTATTATATTATTGTGGTTTACTCTCATCAAAAGTGTTACAAATGTGTTTTACTAAGTTCCATTGACTTTCTCTTCTTACTTACATCTTTGTTATTTTACAATAGCATCCATTATTTCCATTAATACCAAATGGAATAAAAGAGGGCTAGGGAAGAGAATTAGGAATAAGGAGAGGGTAAATGAGTTTTTGGAAAAGATTAGCAAGATCCTTGGAAAGGTATAGAAAAGATGGGTGAAGGGAAGACATCTTTATATGAGGGCCTGTCAAAGTCATTACCTTTTATTGTCAACACAGAATACTATTTACATCTTTGTGGACTCCAATTTGTCCAGTAAAATGCCTTGTTTATAAATAGCTACAAAGTAGTTCCTTTTCCATTTAAAGTTTTCAAATGCATTTTCAGAAAGATTAACCACACATCTCATGTGATTTGCACAATCTCTTGATGAGGTTGGGGCTTCCCTGGTGGCTCAGTGGTAAAGAATCTGCCTGCAATGCAGGAGCGTGGGTTCAACCCATGATTGAGAAGGTTGAGAAGATCTCTTGGAGGAAGGCATGACAACCCACTCTGGTATTCTTGCCTGGAGACCCCATGGACAGAGGATCCTGGCAGGCTATAGTTCATAGGGTTGCAAAGAGCAGACATGACTGATGTGACTAAGCATGCACCCACATTGGTGAGGTAGACTAAAAAAAATAGTTATTTTTGTTTTAATACGCGTGTGATTTGAGGCCAATCATTTAACCTCTCTGCACTCTAATGTTATCATCAGTAAAATGAGTAAAATGTTGCTACCAACATAGTAGCATTAGTGAGAATTGAATTAATTTAGTACCCAGCACATAGCAAGGGTATTTATGTTATCTTTTAAGATGATTGTCATTATTATTTTAAAGAAAGGAAAACTGATATCCATAAAGGTTAGAATTACCCAACTGGAGAAGAAAATGATGAGTTCTTGATCAAAATCCACGTATTTTAATTTTTCAATGATCTTCTAATTTACTCTCTTGTTGAATTCAGAGGGTATCACTTAGCATGGGTTTAACCATAAATTCAATTCCAAGCAAACTTTTATTTCCTTTAGGAGACTGATATTCGTCTTCTTTCCTGACAATGAGAATTAAAAAACTGATTAACTTTACCTCTGTTTGCTGGCTGCTGAGAAGCTGAATCAAATTTAAAGTGTAATCATAGCAATTATCTGTCTTTATTGCCTTTATCTTCATTGCTTTTATCCATGTCTTATTTGCATTCTGCTTTTCCCTGGTAATTACT
>SJYA01000487.1:88729-100971 GCA_006410615.1 Neotragus moschatus
TTGCCCACATGAGAAGTAGATAAATTGTAAGCCAAAGCCTACAATTTGAAGCTTCCACCCTTGTGGCTCTTTATTTCGAGCTCATAATTGAAGCCACTATTTGTTTTCTCTGTCTGTGATGTCTTAATATATGCAGAATAGTTCTTCCAGTTGTCAGTTACACAAGCCTTTTTTGTTTCTCAGGCTCAGCTGCTCTGGGGGACAACAGTCTTTCTTTTGAAGTGCTCACACCAGGGTTCTCCAAAATTAACACATTTGCCACAGAACTTCTACCTTTTTTCAATCCTCTGTCTCTTTTTAAATTGAGATACAATATTGCAGGGTAAAATGTATAAAGCATATTACTCAATTATGCAGTTTAAGAATTATTTGCATGTTTACACCCTTTTAGCCACCACACAAATCAAGATATAAAATATTTCCAGCACTCCATAAGATTCCTTTGTGCCTATCTTGTCTACACCATGGCCCCCAAGAGATAACCACTATTCTGACTTCTATCATCATCAGTTAATTTTGCCTGTTCTTGAACTTTCTGTAAGTGAAATCATGCATAGACTATAGACATTTTTGAGCATTTCGCTTTTCACCCCACTTCACCTATCTATGAGATTCATTCCTTTTTTTTTTTTTGGTGCTGTGTTTGGCAGGTATTTGTTTGCTTGCTCGCTACACCTAAATGGCTCTATTCAGTTCATACAGCAGATTATTTTATTGTTATGTCCTAACCCACTGTATGAATATACCTCAATGTATATTTCCATTCTCCTTTTGATAGGCATTTGGCTTGTCTCCAGTGTGGGATTATTATGAATAAAGCCACTTTGAACACTGTATATTGGCTGCAAATCCTCCTGGGCACTTAGATGACGAAGAGGTACAATTATAGAAGCATCCATCCTTTCCCTCTCTCCCGAGTTTTTGTTATGAAACTCCTCAGTTCTTTGTCAAGCTATGATAAAGAGACAAGTCTTACAAAAGAGGAGGAGAGGACCTAAAATGTCAGTTAGAAGGACAGAGCAGGAAAATTTCACTTGCTATGAAAAATATTGCTCTCCACAATTCCTTTATAATCACAAAACTAATGGACATTTTAGTGTTCTTTACACCCTGTTTTACTTTGTACCCACAACGTAATAGGGGAAAGAAAAGGCTTATTTAGCAGTGGCCATCTCTTATAGATTATTTTCCTCCCCAGCCCTAATTTATATTCCTTTCTCTTTAACATTGACCCTCACTGCTCTGCTTATCTGAGGCAGAGATAGAGGATACCCAATGGTTTTCCTCATCTGATCTTATCTGGAGCTCACTGGCAATTTCTCTCTACTGTTTGTACTGTAGTCTCTATGCACAGAAGTTGTTCCCTTCTGAGCTTATGTAAACGGTGACATCTTACAGGAATGTGACTTTAAAAAATCCTAAAGTTTTTCTTCATCCTTACAAATTTATCTGAACCATTTTACATACATATAGTTATTTTGTTATTCACTGATAATGCTGATAGATTAAAATACATTAAAAAGAATTTAAAATGGTTTTCCCCTTTCATCTTACATTTTCTCTTTTTTATCTAGATGTGTCATTTCTTATCAACTTTTTACAGAGATCGGATTTCTTATTGGGTTCATCACCACAATATCATTCTTTACTTACTTTATTTTGTATATGAGTTTCGAATTCTTATCTATTTTCTTTACAGGGATTCAGAATCTAGTATATAGTTCTCTGTTACAAACCAGTGGAAGAATATTAAAAAGTGGAGGTAGAGAGGTGTGAAATATATCACACTGTTTTTCAGGATCTGGGAAAACTGAAGCATTTATGTGTTGATAAACTTATTATGATATAATATAATTGCATTGCTACTCACAATATATTTTAAATATGTATTGGCTTTCAAGAAAGTTAGATAAGTATCCTCGGTTCTCCTAAGTCTTATACCTCAGCAACTCTGAGTAAATTCTAGAGTTAGAAAGAAGCAGATTACCTAGACCAGTTCCCCTGCCTTAGTCAGCTCAGGCTGCTGTAACAAACTACCAAAGTTTGGGTGTCTTAATCAGCAGAAATTTATTTCCCACTGTTCTGGAGAGTGAGAAATCCAAGATCAAGGTACCAGTCAGTCAGTATGGTTCCTGGGTGAGAGCTCTCTTCTTGGCTTGTAGACGGCTGACTTCTGGCTATGTTTTTACTGTGTTCTGACTGGCTATGTTCTTACACATCATCAGAAAAGAAGAAAGAGAGACAGATAGAGGCAAAAAAAAAAAAAGAGAGAGAGAGAGAAATTTCTTTCTCTTCTTATAAAACTACAAATCTCATTTTGAAAACTCCACAGATTAGAGTTGTTGCTCTAAGTGAGTATTGTCATAGGGGTCATTCACTTAGCTGCATTGATGGGCAGCCTGGCTGTGCCTGGCGCCCCACAGAGGCAATTTGGTGCTCCCCCACATCATCTCTCTTTCTTTGCAGTGTCTCATCCTTTAGCAGCCTCTCACTCCAGCAGGCTAATCTGTAACTCTGTATAGCACGGCAGCCAACGTCCAGAAGAGAAGACAGAGCCACCAGGCACCTTCTTCCAGAACAGGCACGGCATCACTTCTTCTACATTCTGTTTATTGAAACAAGTCACTAGCCATCTAAATCAAGGGGTGGGAGGGGGACAATAGAAACAGACTCCATTTCTGGATGAGAGGAGCCACAGAATTTCATCGCCAAAGGTGGCAAGACAGAACATCCATTGAAGCCACCTTTGGAAATGCGCTGCTACATCCAGAATGTAATAAAGTCAGCCAGGACCACCTCTTCTCCCTTACAGTCTGCCAGTCAATGTTCCTGATTGTTTTCATTACGATCTTTTCCTACTCAGTTGCAATGACCTTAAGACTCAGGCCTTATGAGATTATGAATGAATTCTAATCTTGATTTTTAACTTTGGCCCCAATGAATTTTTAATAATGTATTATTAAACTTTATTTTTCGGAGCAGTTTTAGGTTCATCTCAAAATTGAGTGGAAGGTACAGTGATGTTTCTTGCTCCCACCCGTGTATAACCTTCCCCATTAACAACAGTGCCACCAGAGTGACACATTTGTTACGGGTGATGAAGCTACCCTGACATATCACTATGTTTGAACTCCAAATCCATAGTTTACATTAGGGTTCTCTCTTGGTGTTGTACATTCATTGAGTTTGGACAAATTTATAATGATGTGTGTCTGCCGTTATAATATCAACTGGCCCAGAGGAACTTGGTAAACGTTTTTATTTTTCTGAAGTACAGTTTTGATCATTCTTTTAACTGCCTGAGGTTGAAAATCCCACCTCACTTAGAGGAAGTAGAGAAGAACTGAACAGTGTTGTCAGGAAGATTCTGCATAGGGTGAGTACAGTTCAACTCTCTTTAAATAGTGTTAATTGTTCTCAGTGCTATATATAAGCTCCATTTAAGAACTAAAGACCGTTAGCACGCTCCCGTCTAAACTTTTGCTTGCTCTTTGCTAAACATCCCTCTCCTCTGTTATTAATGCCAGTCTTCATTAGCATGACCATTCTCTTACCTGTGGACTTCGTTTAGCTGATATATCTCTTGATGGATGTACAGTTCATTTGGATGGGCTGGGCAGTGCAAAATAGATAGTGTCATCCATGCCCTCGTTCTGGACGCTATAAATCTATTGACATTCCTGTCTTTGTTTAAGCCTGTGAACAAACACAAATTCTTAGGCTTTGTTCTCACTTTTTGTTCAGTTATCTCTCCCTCATCCTAGAGATAATATATCCATTTTGTTGTGTATAAACTTAAGTAAAGTGTCTAGGGACATTTGAAGAACTATTGAAAATTTACTTTCACCTCACTCTGTTCAGGTAGAACACACAAAAAATTAAAAGTATATAGATTTTCTAACAAAACTTAAAAATGAGAAACTCATAATTTTAAATACTGCTAAAATTTACTCCTTCAGACTCATTACTCTCCAAATATACAAATCTTGAACACTGTTAGGTAATAGCTATACGCTACTTCACAATGTGGGCAGTACAGATCTGGTTGTTAAATATGGTCATTAACTCTGCATGTCTTAAAATAAGAGTGGTTCCATTCTTAATAAGTTTTTGCTAAACATAATGGAGCATTTAGAAAAGTGTTCTCAAATAGTTACTTGTCACAAAACCCTGAGGTAAGGTTTGGTTATAGGTCTCAGCTCCTATTCTTGTGTTCCATTAAAATGTGCTGATGGTTTATTCTTTTGTATTAAGAAAAGTCTTCACACCTGGGATTCTTTATTCTGATACCCACCCAAGTTTTTAATCATACCCCCTAAGATACACTTATTTATTCAGTTAAAATGTCAATTCTTCTTTGTATAAAGTGACTACTCATGAACATACCTCTATTTTCTTCATTGTCTCATTTAGCACCTGTGCTAGATGGAAGGCATATACAAATGACCCAGGCAGGCATGTTCCATGGTTCTGTGGAATTTACATTCTTATGGGGAAAAAAATAGATAAAAAGGTGCAGTATGCCACTGGACTGCCAGGATTTTGGAGGCCATCAAATGATGTAAATAGATGAGGAGATGTTGTAAACCACTCACTTAAATCTAAGACATTAAGAACCTGGTAACCAAACCCACAGGCCTTGAGAATTTGACTCTCCATGAATTACACGTATTCAAATCATCCAAGTATATTTTGGAAGACTTTTTAGAAAACTCAAGAAGTTCCTGGAAGCATGGAAAGCAAGGCAGTGTTATTTCTTCCAAGTTGTTTTAGTAAAACTCTATTAAAATAAATGTACATGAATTGACCAGAAAAAATGTGTATTATAATTTTAGATACAAGTACTGTAAAGAAATGAAAAGGAATCAGAAAGCAATGCAAAGCAAGGAGAGGTGAAAGGAAGGAAGAAAACTTACAGGGCAGTGGAACAAGGGCTCTCTGAATCCGTGGTGGTGGCATTTGAACAGAGACCTGACTCCTGAGAAGACAGTCTGAGATGTGCAGTCATTCAGGTCAGAGGCACAGAATATGAGAAGGCCAGAAGGTGGATCAAATTTTGTAAGAAAAGAGAGAGTGGTAGGAGCTGAGGTTGGGGAAGTGAGGAAGGACAGGTCATGAAGTTAATTTGCATGCCATGAACATGTTGCTCAGCTTTTAGTTTTGAATACAATGGAAGCTATAGCAAAATGGCTGGTGCTACACTTAGAAGTACTCTAAGGCTGCCTAAGTATTCCTACTCAAAAGGCTGCCTTTTTGAGCAGGATTTGTAGCAAGAAGAAATTCTGTGACAAATTCAGATTGTGATGCAAGCAGTTTTGCCACTTGATGCATAACATATGGCAAATTCCAGAGTTCTTTAAGCATCTGTGGTAAATAGATTCAATAGCAACATATTGAATCTTAGGAAACCCCCAGGAAGAGATTTCAAAGCAAAATCTTTAGGTTCTGAAGCAAGATTGGACAGTATGCCGAAGAGATGCCTACACTGTTCAAAAATCATCTCCTGCCATGGTATTGGACCCTGGTGGAGAAAGTGCCTGATCATAGCATATCAAAAATCTATGCAACCAAAGTTTTCATCATAAATTAGTTATTTTCACTCATCAAGTTATAAGGTCTGGCAAGAACAGCAAGAATCTACCATACAAGAAAAGGTCTATATTTGGGATCATTCCTGAACAGACAGCTCAGAGCCCAATGACATTCCTTGTACCAGTGACTCTGAGTGTAATTACACATAGGATTTAATAAGGTATTTATTAAGTTTCTGTCTGATAGAGAAGGAAAAACTTGGCCAGGTTCAAAGGTTTAGCAAGCCACACAAAAATTTGTATACATCAATGTTCATAGCAATATTATTTACAGAAGCCAAAAAGTGGAAATAATCAAAATGCTATCAACTGATGAATAAGGAAAACATTTAACCATATAAAGTACTAATACATGATACAACATTGATAACTCTTAAAAATATTATATTAAGTGAAAGAAGTCAGTTACAAAGGACCACATACTATAAGATTCCACTTATACAAAATGTCCAGATTAAGCAAATTCATACTAGAAGCAGATTAGTGATAGCCCATTACTAGGGATAGAAGGCTTGGAGGATAATAATTAGGAGGGAGGGTCATTAAAATGTGCTAAAATCAGTTGTGTGATGAATGCACATTTTTGTATATATATGAAAAGCCATTACATT
This sequence comes from Neotragus moschatus, assembly GCA_006410615.1. Lineage (NCBI taxonomy): Eukaryota > Metazoa > Chordata > Mammalia > Artiodactyla > Bovidae > Neotragus > Neotragus moschatus. The sequence goes on from SJYA01000487.1 coordinate 94,932, forward strand.
GTGTAATTTAAATGGGTGGGGCAATTGTATAGTGCATGCTGTATATTTCAATAAAACTGTTTTAAAAGAAGATGGATTGGCTTGTTAGCATGTCAAATGCTTAAAATCAGTTACTAATACATTACAGGTCTACATAGCAATCCTCATGAAAGACAGCAATGAGGGGTAAATCCTTTCAATTGTCAGAACTTCAACCAAGTCTCCTAGCCATCAACTTAGAGGGGAGAGAGAAAGGGTTGAAATTAAGAATATACACAGATTCTTCATCAGTGGCAAATAGTTTGGTTGATTGGTCAGGGACCTGGGAGGAACAAGTCTTAAAGCTACAATGCAGTAAGTTCTGAGAAAGGAATATATGGATAGATCTACAGGAATGAACACACAATGTATGGATCTTTTTGTCCCACATTAATGGTTACCAGGGACATCCACCATACTTAAAATCAGTGGATAGAGTGATCATCCCACAGAGCTTCACCAAATGCTACCCTCACCCACTTCATTGCTTGTACAACAGGCCCAAAATGGAGAGGCCCTGGGAGCAAGGACGGAAAATATATATAGGTCCCAGATTGAACTAGCTACTGTTGTTGCTGAATATCAAACCAGCCTTGGGGAAAACTCTGAGACCCCATTAATCCAGGAGATTAATAAGTAACTTGGAACATGTTGATCACATCAGACCTACCTCTTCTATCTTTGGAGGGGTATCAATTTATCATTATTTAGATGATACAGATTATGAATATGGGTTTATCTTTCACGCCAGTAGTGCCCCAGCTAGCATCACTATTAAAGGGTTCTGAATATTTATCAGATAGGATCCAGTGTAACACAGCTTTGGACCAAGGAACCCACTCTTTTTGAAGGTAGTGTGATGATGGGCATATGACCTTGGATCCCACTGTTTCTGCCTTATACCATATCATGGTGAAGCTAAAGAATGATAGAAATTTGGAACCGTTTGATAGTCACAATTCTAAGATGTGTCCTCAAGAGTTCAATCCTCTGGTATATACATATCTTTTCCCAGTTATTCAAACACTACTCTAGTTTTTCAATAAAGGAATTTACTTATGAAATTAATATTCCAAATCAGTTGATCTTAAGATAGGATGACTATCTGGATCAATCTGTCACATGAGCCCTTAAATGCAGACAACTTTCTCTGGCTGGTGACAGAAGGGGGAAATTAGAGATTCAAAGCAATGGCATGATATGGTATACTGGTGCTGATTTGAAGATGGAAGGGGACACTTGACAAAATATTCAATCACCTTTGATGAGCTGAATGGTCACCCTAATGATATCTAGCAAGGACTTCACGGGGGACTTTAGTCCTAAAAGCACAAGGAACTGAGTTTTGCCAATAACCTGAATGAGCTTAGGAGTAGATTTTTTTTGTCCCTGAGCCTCCAGATGAGAACTAACCTAACCAACTCTGATTTCAGCCTTGTGATACCCTGAATTTAGTCAAGCTGTGCTGAACCTCTGACGTACAGGAAGTGAGTTAATAAATGGGAGTTGTCTTCACTAAGCTTGTGGTAATTTGTTACTCAGCTATAGCAAGTTAATACAGGTGGCCTCTGAACAGTATACCTAGAATGCCAGGCTTATGTAATTGGAGCATTTTCTTTCAAGCTACAGTATATAATTTGAATTATCCACTATTATATGATTTTATGTCCCACCAGGTAGAATAATTAGGTCTGGGAACAGAAAGGTGGAAGTCAGGGTGGACTATCTCATTGTCACTTTGTACTTTTCCTCTCCACAATTCTAGGCTTATTTGGACTAGAGATCTTGGTTCCAGCCATGACTTGATGGGGCCTCCCACCAGGAGATGCAGGTAAGGTTCCCCTAAACCTAAAGCTATGATGGCCACCCAGTCATTTATTGATCCTCACACCAGTAAGTACAGGTAAAAAATGAAATTGATTTACTGATGTGAAGGAATAAACCTTATTTTCGTGAAGAAATAGTGATACTATGTAATGGAGGCAGACATGATTATGTTTGGAACTCAGGAAGCCCCACAGGGCTCTTCTTGATTTGAGTCTTTTTCACCCCCAGCAATAGCCATGATTAGACAATTAATCATAAGCCATGATTAGGCAGTTAATCAAAAGCAACAGTTTTAGCCTGTCAGATTTAGCCTGACAAGTGTATAGTAATGAGATTCAGACCCCAAGGGTACAAAGTAGTGATGATCCAATAGGCTATTCACCTAGTGATTTTCGGCTTGGAGAAGGGGTGAATTTCCCCCCATGGGATACATTTGGCAATANCAGCTTTAGCCTGTCAGATTTAGCCTGACAAGTGTATAGTAATGAGATTCAGACCCCAAGGGTACAAAGTAGTGATGATCCAATAGGCTATTCACCTAGTGATTTTCGGCTTGGAGAAGGGATGAATTTCCCCCCATGGGATACATTTGGCAATATCTAGAGACCTTTATAATCACAATTTGGGGGAAGAAGGCTATGGTTTTTCCAGTGGTCATGTATGGACGTGAGAGTTGGACTATAAAGAAAGCTGAGCACAGAAGAATTGATGCTTTTGAACTGTGGTGTTGGAGAAGATTCTTGAGAGTCCCTTGGACTGCAAGGAGATCCAGCCAGTCCATTCTGAAGTAGATCAGCAATGGGATTTCTTTGGAAGGAATGATGCTAAAGCTGAAACTCCAACACTTTGGCCACCTGATGGGAAGAGCTGACTCATTTGAAAAGACCCTGATGCTGGGAAAGATTGCGGGTAGGAGGAGAAGGGGATGACAGAGGACTAGATGGTTGGATGGCATCACCAACTCAATGGACATGGATTTGGGTGAACTCCGAGAGTTGGTGATGTACAGGGAGGCCTGGTGTGCTGCAGTTCATGGGGTCGCAAAGAATTGGACACAGCTGAGCGATTGAACTGAACTGTACTACTGGCGTCTGTGAGTTGAAGTCAGGAATGGTACCTAACATCCTTCAAGGCATCTCCCATAACAAAGAATCATTTGTCCCCAAATGTTAATAGTGCTGAGGTTGAAGCACTCTAACTTAATTCAGCAGAAATACTGACCAAAGTTAAATGGAATGTAGAAATATTGATAGAGATAGATGATAAATATTTGGGGAGTGTTGAAGAGGAAAAGAATAGCTGTATTGCTTTGCCAGGCAAAGGGGGCCACAGTGGGCTAATGCTCTCAAAACTGTCCCCAAGGAAAATGATAAATATTTATCTCCACTTTGAGATCAATTTCAGGAATGGACTTATGCTGTACCATCTGAGCCACCAGGGAATTCCATTGTATTCTATATGTATATAAAGAATATAACAATGCACTTTCTTGAGATTAAGTAAAGTGTGCATGAATCAGAGTGGTACAAAAGGTGCACTGTCTTTTAGCTCTCAGGGTTCTATCCTTGATGGACCTTACCTTTTCTAGGCCCTCAGACCTGTCTTCCAATTTCCAGTGTCTTTTACTTTGGGCTTGAGTGCTGTCTGTCTCTCTCTCTTGGTCCACTGGAGGCTGTTACACACGAATGAGTGGCCGGCCAGAAATGCTGAGGAATTAATGCCTGTGGTCCCCACCTGCCATCCCTTGTAGGAACAACCTCAGCAAATGTCTGAGAAGAACTGACTTCTTTGTTCATCTAAGTGGGATTCCTCGAGGCACATGCTATATGCTGACTTCTGGAATTCCCTATGGGGTTCATTTGCTCATAGTGGCAATTTGCTTGATAATCCATTGTTTATGACTGCTTCCCTTTCTCTGTGTTATGTCCCATCTGACTGATGTTCCTTGGGATCAGCTGTCAGATAAACTCTTTATACCTCAATCCACACCATGGTGTGATTCTGGGGAACCTAAATTAAAACAGAAACTTTTGGAGATGTTTAATTCAGAGAATAACATCATCTAATTGATATTTTTAAATAGCTCCTGTAGCTGTTTTATAACAAATGTGAGTTGAAAGGGCGAGCAGTATTGAGAAATGCTGAGGGCTTGAACTCAGATAGGAGCATAGGTTTGGATTACAACTGGGTATATTAACAATAGAACTGAAGATAGAGAAAAATGTGAAAATTTGGCCTGAATAATTAGATATGTTCTTGAGAACATGTGGAAAAGAAAGCTGCTGTCACTGGGGTGCTGAGGATATAGAACAGGGCAGAGGGAATAAAAATTTATTTCTTTGCATGTAGCCATTTTGTGAACTCTGACTTCTAAGGTTAGGTATTAGGTAACAGTTATTTGTGTAAATATGGAGGTCTGAGAATTCAGAAAATTAAGTTGGAAGTAATAAACATATGAATGGCATTTCTCCTGTTATATAACAGAAAAAAGTTGAATTTTATGGTTAATATTTGACAAGTGCTAGAAAAAATGCTTGTACATTATTGAACTTTAAAAAACTGGAATTTGATATTTAGAGAAGTCTGAATTATTTTATTTTACTATTATAGAAGAAGCCTCAAGTCATTCCAATTATAGTTTGGGCAGATAATGAGGAAATATATTGGCTCTGAGAATGATGTTCAAGCTCTGAGTAAATATTTCCTTCTTGTATGAAAAAAAACAATTATACTTCAGCAGTCAGATTTTATAAATGGTAACTTTAAAAACACATTTTAAGAAGTAAAATGATCACAAATCACTTTAACATAATGAAAAAATGAGTATTCATTTTTGTACAATATCTATTAATATCATAACCAAAACATTATTTTGTTTTTAATTTTCACTTTGCATGTCCTGAAAGATTTCTGTGTTTATCAAATGTTTATTTTTAGAACATGATTTTCAATCACTACAATTCATTTCATCATATGGTTTTAAGACAATTTTCTTATAGTCAGACATTGAGTTTATTTATAATAGTCTGTTATTATAGTATAGCACATACTTACTAAGCCTTTGACTACACCTCTGATCCTTTTCTTTGATTACATACCTAGAAATGAGAAAGTTATTTAAGATCGCATGGCATATATTGTTATCATATATTCTAAGCAGGCTGTGGCAATTTAATACCTGTCATTATTGCCAAGGATTGCCTTGGCCAATTTGAGATATATATATATACATATATTTAATATCAATATATATGTGTGTGTGTGTGTGTGTGTGTGTGTGTGTATATATATATATACATATAAAGCTTTTATTTTATCTGAATTTCTGGAATTACTAAAGAATATTAACTTTTTGTATATTTTTACCATTTTTATTTCTTCTTTCTCATTACATATTCAGATAGCTTGCCCACTTTCCTAAGGAGAAATTTTTGTATCTATCATTTATTTGTAAAAATTTGCCTGATAAGAACTGTATCTCTTTTTTCTACAAATTCACAAAATTGTCCCTCTGTACCATCACTCTTTCATTTTTTCATGCAATGACATTGTTTACAAAAGTTACATATTATATATAGTCCATGGAACTCTTTCTTCAATGTTTTCCTTTATTTTTATGCCTGTGTTTTGTTTCCATACTCTGAGCAAGTAAACAGTAAACATTTTCTTCTATTTTTTTAGTGTCCTCATTTTATATGTTGATACTTTAAATTTTAGTCCAATTGAAAATAAGTTTGGTTTCAAGTAGAATACATAAATGATGTCTAAGATTTCTTTATAATGCTATATATTGATTAATCATTACAAATTTGAAGATATAACAATCGATTTCTCAACAGTTTATTTTATTTAATTAATTTCACTATTTATATTTTGAAATGTTATTTGGAGTAGTGCTTATCATGAATTTTCATTTTCATAATTTAAAATCACTTTTATTATGTTTGTTATCTTTGCCAGTTTTTTAAAAATTACTGTCTAAACTTGAATATATATATTTTTTTAATTTTTATTTTTTAGTTTGTTTTGCTTTACAATACTGTATTCATTTTGCTATACATTGACATTAATCAGCCACGAGTGCATATGAGCTCCCAATCCCAACCCCCCCCCCCACTCCCGCCCCACACCATCTCTCTGGATCATCCCCGTGCATCAGTCCCAAGCATCCTGCATCCTGCACCGAACCTAGACC
>SJYA01000487.1:101856-138214 GCA_006410615.1 Neotragus moschatus
ATATTCAAAAGCAAAGCTATTACTTTGCTGACTAAGGTCCGTCTAGTCAAGGCTATGGTTTTTCCTGTGGTCATGTATGGATGTGAGAGTTGGACTGTGAAGAAGGCTGAGCTGAAGAATTGATGCTTTTGAAGTGTGGTGTTGGAGAAGACTCTTGAGAGTCCCTTGGACTGCAAGGAGATCCAACCAGTCCATTCTGAAGGAGATCGGCCCTGGGATTTCTTTGGAAGGAGTGATGCTAAAGTTGAAGCCCAGTACTTTGGACACCTCATGCAAAGAGTTGACTCATTGGAAAAGACTCTGATGCTGGGAGGGATTGGGGGCAGGAGAAGAAGGGGATGACAGAGGATGAGATGGCTGGATGGCATCACTGACTCGATGGAGATGAGTCTGAGTGAACTCCGGGAGTTGGTAATGGACAGGGAGGCCTGGCGTGCTGCGATTCATGGGGTCGCAAAGAGTCAGACACGACTGAGCAACTGAACTGAACTGAACTGAACCCTCTTTTGAGCTTAGAATAAGCTTAAAGTCCAAAAGTTCCTTTTAATCCTTAAAAATATTAAATGCATACCTTGACACCATGCTTAGTAACCACTTATACTTAATTTTGATTAGTATTAATCTAACAACTAAGAATATATAACTGAAAATAGATATCTCCACATGTCTTTAACAAATCAGTCATCCTTGGGGACCACTTAACCGATCTTTTCTTAATATTCCAGAATTTCTGAGTTTACTTTATAATTTTCCCTAAAGACTAGATTACTGGATATGACCCTAGAATAGCTTAAATACAAGAAGAATATTTTGGGGGTATTTTGATTAATTGAAACATGTACATTTACTGAGGAAAGAATAATATATATGCTCACATTATTTCAAAAGCTAGATTTTTTTTTCTCACCTTATTAATCTTAATACAATTAGTGAAGAAATAGCTCATCACCATGGCATGGGAAAATGTCACTGAATCATCATATCCAGCAGGTCCTATTACAATTTGCTTTAGTCAATGCTGATATATGAGGTATTTTCTTCTGTTAACTTGCTGATGATAAATGCTGCTTTTATTTTTTTTTTTTTACCTATTTTTTAAAGTATAAATTTATTTATTTTAATTGGAGGCTAATTACTTTACAATATTGTATTGGTTTTGCCATACATCAGCATGAATCCGCCACGAGTGTACACATTTTCCCCGTCCTGAACCCCCTCACACTTCCCTCCCCGTACCATCCCTCTGGGTCATCTCAGTGCACCAGCCCCGAGCATCCTGTCTCATGAACCTGGACTGGTGATTCGTTTCACATATGATGTTACACATGTTTCAACGCCATTCTCCCACCCTTTCCCTCTCACACAAAGTCCAAAAGACTGTTCTATACTTCTGTGTCTCTTTTGCTGTCTCACAAACAGGGTTATCATTACCATGTTTCTAAATTCCATATATATATGTTAGTATACTGTATTGATGTTTTTCTTTCTGGCTTACTTCAGTCTGTATAATCGGTTCCAGTTTCATCCACCTCATTAGAACTGATTCAAATGTATTCTTTTTAATGGCTGAGTAATATTCCATTGTGTGTATGTACCACAGCTTTCTTATCCATTCATCTGCTGATGGACATCTAGGTTGCTTCCATGTCCTGGCTATTATAAACAGTGCTGTGATGAACATTGGGGTACACGTGTCTCTTTCAATTCTGGTTTCCTTGGTGTGTATGCCCAGCAGTGGGATTGCTGGGTCATAAGGCAGTTCTATTTTCAGTTTTTTAAGGAATCTCCACACTGTTCTCCATAGTGGCTGTATGAGTTTGCATTCCCACCAACAGTGTAAGAGGGTTCCCTTTTCTCCACACCCTCTCCAGCATTTATTGCTTGTTGACTTTTGGATAGCAGCCATTCTGACTGGCATGAAATGGTACCTCATTGTGGTTTTGATTTGCTAAATGCTGCTTTTAAATGGACTCTTTACTTTGTACTATTTTGAATATATGAGTGCTGTCCTAGGGATATGAAGAGCCTCTACCAGCTCAGATGGTGAATCAGCACACCCAACCAGGCATGCAGAGAGGTCTGTTATTGTCAGTGTTGAATCAGGTTTCAGTGGTCAGCAATAACCCTCCTAGAGATCATGTCAGCACGTGTGCTATCAAATATTGAAATATGAGCAAATTCAAATAATATCAGTCATAAATAGAATCAGTGAGATGAAAATGATTTGACTCAACTCCCTGAACAAAGACTGTATCACTGTCAAATTCAGTTGAGACATATGCTTTGCAGGTTTCAAATAAAATTCCATTCACTTCACAGTAAAAGACAACACTTGAAGGACGTTCATGCTCATGGGGCAGAGTCATTTAAATTAAAGCAGCCAACAGTGAAAAGCGTAGGATCTAGCAAACGTCATTAAATTTGAAATCTTCATAGGATTCATCAGAACCTTCCAATTTCCTTTAGAGTGCTGTATCAACTGATACTGAAAAATGCAGGAGAGAAAGTAACATAATCAAAGAGTATTATAAGGTCTATTAACTAAGTAACTCAGTCAGAGCCACAGAAGGGTACCAGCTGTGGATGCTGAAACCCTTAATAAAGTCACCCTCCTCTCCCTACTTACAAAACCTCTCTGTCAGCATGCCTGTTGTCTTTGTCATTTGCACCTGGTATGAGGGTTCTTTGGTTCAACAACACATCACATTTCCATGCACTCAAGAGCCACGGCATTGTAGAATCATTATTCCTAAATGCTGACTCTTTTGAATTCAAAGAAAAGACTTAGTACATATTTAAAAAGATAACACACTACAAAGATGTTTATTAACTGAAGATATGCATAACCTTAAAGTTTTTTTTAGTTCCTATTGCTTTTATTTTGACTGATGATGCTTAATTATCATATCTCACTGTGATTTAGAATGTCAAAAGCATGCCTCTGCTCAGAATGAAACTGTCACTCAAATATATATAAATTTTTTAAATTCGTTTTCCTTCCTTAGATTTTTACATGATGATCATAGTCTATTCAGAAAAAGTAAAGTCAATTTCTCTGCTTCTTTCTTCACATCTTCTCCTTCAGCAAGGCAATTACTTGGTTGAAGAGCTGCAAAGTTCTCTGGACAATGAGGGACCTTTCAACTCAAATACAGACAATGGTCAAGAAATAGACACTGATCAACCATACAGTTTTGCACTTAATATTCAAGTTTCTAGGAGCTGATAAAGAAGGATAATGGAAAGAAAGGAAGATAATGAAGGCCAGGAGACAGGAAGATGGCTAACATACACCAATGGTACCTTCCAGACTCCTAATTCAAATAGAAATGTTGTTCTTGATTGGACTCCCAAAGACATTTATTGCCCTCCAGTTATTTCCAGAATATATTAAGAAGAGGTGGCAAGAATACACAGAAAAACTATACAAAAAAGATCTTCATGACTCAGATAACCATGATGGTGTGATCACTCACCTAGAGCCAGACATTGTGGAATGTGAAGAGGGCCTTAGAAAGCATCACTACAAAGAAAGCTAGTGGAGGTGATAGAATTCCAGCTAAGCTATTTCAAATCATAAAAGATGATGCTTTAAAGTGCTTCACTCGATATGCCAGCAAATTTGGAAAACTCAGCAGTGGCCACAATTCTGGAAATAGTTTTCATTACAATCGCAAAGAAAGGCAATGCCAAAAAATGTTCAAACTACCACACGATTGTACCCTTTTCACATGCTAGCAAAGTAATGCTGAAAATTTTCCAAGCTAGGTTTCAACAATACATGAACTGTGAACTTTCAGATGTTCAACTTAGATTTAGAAAAGGCAGAGGAACCAGAGATCAAATTGCCAGCATTCTTTGATCATAGAAAAATAGAGAGAATTCCAGAAGAATATCTACTTCTGCTTCATTGACTATGCTAAAGCTTTTGACTGTGTGGATCACAACAAACTGTGGGAAATTCTTAAAAAGATGGAAATACCAGACCACTTGACCTGCCTCCTGAGAAACCTGTATACAAGTCAAGAAGCAACAGTTAGAACTGGACATGGAACAAAGGACTCTCCAAATCAGGAAAGGAGTATGTCAAGGCTGTATATTATTACCCTACTTATTTAATTTATATTCAGAGTACATCATGCAAAATACAGGGCTGGATGAAGCATAAGCTGGAATCAAGATTGCCGAGAGAAATATCAGTCACCTCAGATATGCAGATGACACCACCCTTAGGCAGAAAGTGAAGAGGAGCTAAAAAGCTTCTTGGGTAGAGTGAAAAAGCTGGCTTAAAACTCAGCATTCAAAGAACTAAGATCATGGCATCTGGTCCCATCATTTCATGGCAAATAGATGGGGAAACAATAGAAACAGTGACAGACTTTGGGTGCTCCAAAGGCACTGCAGATGGTGACTGCAGCCATGAAATTAAGACGCTTGTTTCTTGGAGGAAAAGCTATGACCAACCTAGACAGCATATTAAGAAGCAGAGACATTATTTTGCCAACAAAATTCAAATAGTCAAAGCCATGGTTTTTCCAGTAGTCATGTATGAATGGAGAAGGCAATGGCAACCACTCCAGTGTTCTTGCCTGGAGAATCCCAGGGATGGGGGAGCCTGGTGGGCTGCCATCTATGGGGTTGCACAGAGTCAGTCACAACTGAAGCGACTTAGCAGCAGCAACAGCAGCATGTATAAATGTGAGCGCTGGACTATAAAGAAAGCTGAACACCAAAGAATTGATGCTTTTGAACTGTGGTATTGGAGAAAACTCTTGAGAGTTCCTTGGACTGCAAGGAGATCCAACCAACCAATCCTAAAGGAAATCAGTCCTGAATATTCATTGCAAGAATTGATGCTGAAGCTGAAGCTCCAATACTTTGGCCACCTGATGTGAAGAGCCGACCCATTAGAAAAGACTCTGATGCTGGGAAAGACTGAAGACTTTAGAAGAAAGGGACAATAGAGGATGAAATGGTTGGATGACACCATTGACTCGATGCATCTGAGTTTGAGCAAGCTCCGGGAGCTGGTGATGGACGGGGAAGCCTGACGTGCTGCAGTCTATGGAGTCGCAAAGAGTCAGAAATGACTGAGTGAGTGACTGAACTGAATTGAGTTACCCCCACAACTCAGCCCCTGCTTTTCAGATTTGGAGCTGCACCCATAAAGGCTCTTTCACTTCACATCACATCCCTCTAATCTACAAATAAAAAATGGTGCTAATCACTATCATTAAGCTCTCTGACTGCTGTATGAGGTTTCTGCTATTGGCAACAAGTCTCTAAGGACCCCCTGCCTCTAGAAATAACCCTACAAAGTTCTGATGCTTTATCCCCCAAACAAAAATTTCTATTTACTTTGAAATGCTTCTGTATGATAATTCCTGCTGAGCGGAGCAGCGTGAATGTGTGTTGCAGATAAGGCCACTTCAGTCAGTAAAAGTGGCTAACACTTTAATCATGCCAACAGAAGTCAAATAAATGGTTTTCAGAGACGTGTTTTCATTCTCTTTATATGAGTTCTTGTTTATCATTGACCAAGAAAGACTCTGGCATCTAGGAGCATATGACTGGTTCCCAGAAGGCCCTTGAGTTCTATCCTGCTCCTAATTTTGAATTTGACATACTCAAAACTCAGATAAATACCAAGGAAGAAAGACACCACTGAAGTCTTTAAGCTAAACCCATATCACAGAAGGACATGTGCACATATTACTAGAGTGCAAAACATTTCTCTTAGCATGTTTTTGGAGTAAGAAACTCTCCTATTTAAATCAAATGACCCAAGGAGTGCTTTATTTAGGAAATGTTCTACTCAAGTTCAATGCATTGTTATAAGTTTCTATTTTTTTTATCCCTTTTGTATAACTGACTATGGCAAATTGAAGGTGTGTTAGAGTTCACCAAAGAACAGAACCAATAGGAAATATACATATATAGACATATGCAAGAGGAGGGTTATTATTGGAATTGGCTCACGCAATTATGGAAGCTGAGAAGTCCTACAATCTGTCATTTGCAAGCTGAAGAACCAGAAAAATCAGTGATGTAATTCAGTCTGAGTCCTAAGGCCTGAGAACTGGGGAAATCATTGATGTAGGTCCCTGTCTGAGTACAAAGGCCTTAGGAACAGAATGCCCCCTGTCAAAGGCAGGGGAGGATAGACATTTTTTCTCAAGCAAATAGAGCAAATTTATCCTTTCTCTGCCTTTAAAAAAAATCTGTTCAGCTTCTCATTGGACTGAATGCTGTGCATTCACATGGGTGAGGATGGAATTTCTTTACTCAGTCTACTGACGCAAATGCTAATCTCTTCCAGAAACACCCTCGCATAGATACACCTAGAAATAAAGCTTTTACCAGCTATATGGGCATCACTAAGCCCAGTCAAATTGATGCATAAAACCATCCATTTCATAAGGGCAGTGGTGGAAGTTATGGATTAGCTCAGCTGAAATAATTTCCAACCCCTAAGAGCATGAAGAAAAACACACATTTCTTAGACAACCTCATAGCTAGGACTTTTCACATGACTTCTGTTTCACCAGCGACATGTCTTCATCCAATACTAAGTTAGATGGAATTCTCTGGGAAGAGAACCAGGGTGTAAGGGAGCCAGTTTTCAGGCACAGATTGTGGCAGAAGTGACTGGTTCTGGACCCGTCGCTCTAGGGACACCTTCCCAGTTTAGCAGACAATGTGCTACCTAGCAGTCCTACCGAAGTGAAGGTAACTTTTCTGATTATAGCAGAAGGAAAACTGTTCTGCAGATTGGGGCTGTCCTCTGTGTGCTCAGCATGCAGCCTGTTCCTTCAGGCCAGCTAAAGAAATTATAAGCACCCGGTTCCCTGAAATAAATCCCTTTCACTGAAATAAACCTGCAAGCTGAGGGATCCTTTTATCTGTGATTGAAACTTAAAGAAGAGTCAAGAGAAAAGAAACTTAAAGAAAAGCCAAGAGGAAAGTAAATTAAACAAGAGAGCCTTTAATATTTGTTGATTGTTCATTTCCCATTTACTGGTCTAACTTAATTTCAATTTATAGAACAACACTGTGGAGTAGGTATTATAATTTTACAGAAAAGGAAATAAAGAGGTGAAGAAATTCACAAAGAGGTGAAGAAATTTACCTTGGGTCACATAGTGTAAAAACAATAAAGTCGTGATTTGAAGCCAGCTCTGTGTTATATTAAGTCCCATGAGCACAGTCATTGAGATGTTAAGCCTCCCCAGTGAAAGGGAAAGCTGAGTCACTCTCAGCAACTTGGCAGGTTGTGATTGAGGGCAGTTTTGTCAAGATCAAGATATAAACATTTATTATGCTCTTGAATACTATCTCAGATTCATTATTACCAATCAGTGTCTGTATTTTTTCAATGTTACGCATTTCCTTATTCTTAGGTAGGAAGTGACTGGTGACTCTGAGTTAACCTATTGATGGCTTGTGTTTAAGAGCTAGATTGATGGATCATTTCTGAGTTCTGCGAGTACATTTATGTTCAGCATGTGGTTTTGTTGCCCATCAAATAGGACTTTAGCCTGCCCAGAACATAAGGCTCAGCTTGTACTTAAGTGACCAACCATTCCAATTGCCCATGACTGTCTTAGTGTTAAAACCAAAAGTCCACCATCCTGGGAAACCTTTTAGTGTCAAGCAAATGAGGATGTTCGGTCATCCTATTTAGACCCTCCCTTCTCAGTCTGTTCTATCTGCCCACCCCGAACAGCTTTGATGCACAGAAAGTCCATCACAACCAAGTTTTCCTATAGCCACTAGGCTTTTCAGAGAGCAAACACCTGCCACCTCTGCCTCCTGATGAGCCTGTTCCCCGGGGCAGTGCTCTATGAGCTATGCTTTTCTTCCTTTCCCAGAGAATCGAAGAGCCCACCCTAGCCTTGACTGCCTGGTTCTTCCTGGAGGCACACATGCCACAAAATACCCTTCAAGGCAGAAATAACTGAAGACAAGCAGAGAGTTCACTTTTGGTAGCATGGCATCCACTGCTGACTGCTTTTGAGGCTGCCTGTTACTGTAAAAGTTATTTTGCATAGACTTATTTGTTAATTGGGCTAGAAACTTCCAGTCCCCTACAAGTCTTGCTTTCTTACAGACTTTTTTCCCTCTCAGGAATCATTATGATCCAAAAGAGATTTGAAGATATCACATGAATAATAGGAAATACCTCTTAACACACTTCTAAGTGGTTGAGAATGTCCGTGCATTCTCAGGCTAAATTACTGGAGGTGATTTCTTATTCCTTTGACTACTAAATGACAGAACAAAACTGCACTCAAATATTATTTCCCACCCATTCAAGATAAAAGCTCACTCTCCATCCCATTCAGCCACGTAGAGGCATCACAATGACAGGTGAAGATTACTAGAGGAAGTGTTTCGTGATCACTCACCCATTCTCACCTCCAAACAAAGGGAAATTACTGGCCTTCATAATTTGCTGTCTACCGTTAGTTTATTTCAGTTCAGTTCAGCCACTCAGTCGTGTCCGACTCTTTGTGACCTCATGGACTGCAGCACGCCAGGCCTCCCTGTCTATCACCAACTCCTGGAGTTTACTCAAACTCATGTCCATTGAGTTGGTGATGCCATCCAACCATCTCATTGTCTGTCATCCCCGACTCCTCCCACCTTCAATCTTTACCAGCATCAGGGTCTTTTGCAATGAGTCAGTTCTTCACATCAGGTGGCCAGAATATTAGAGCTTCAGCTTCAGCATCAGTCCATCCAATGAATATTCAGGACTGATTTCCTTTAGGATGGACTGGTCGGATCTCCTTGCATTGCAAGGGACTCTCAAGAGTCTTCTCCAACACCACAGTTCAAAAGCATCAATCCTGCAGTGCTCAGCTTTCTTTATGGTCCAACTCTCACATCCATAAATGACCACTGGAAAAACCATAGCCTTGACTAGATGGATCTTTGTTCACAAAGTAATATCTCTGTTTTTTAAAAATATACTGTCTAGGTTGGTCATAGCTTTTCTTCCATGTAACAAGCATCTTTTAATTTCATGGCTGCAATCACCATCTGCAGTGAATTTGGAGCCCCCCCAAAAAAAGTCTGTCACTGTTTCCACTGTTTCCCCATCTATCTGCCATGAAGTGATGGGACCAGATACCGTGATCTTAGTTTTCTGAATGTTGAGTTTTCATGCAACTTTTTCACTCTCCTCTTTCACTTTCATCAAGAGGCTCTTTAGTTCTTCTTCAATTTCTGCCATAAGGGTGGTGTCATCTGCATACCTAAGGTGACTGATATTTCTTCCAGCAATCTTGATTCCAGCTTGTACTTCATCCAGCTGAGCATTTCTCATGACGTACTCTGCATATAAGTTAAATAAGCAGGGTGACAATATACAGCCTTGATGTACTCCTTTTCCGATTTGGAACGAGTGTTGTTCCATGTCCAGTTCTAACTGTTGCTTTCTGACCTGCACACAGATTTCTCAAGAGGCAGATCAGGTGGTCTCCTATTCCCATCTCCTTCAGAATTTTCCACAGTTTGTTGTGATCCACACAGTCAAAGGCTTTGGCATAGTCAATAAAGCAGAGTAGATGTTTCTCTGGAACTCTCTTGCTTTTTTGATGATCCAGCAGATGTTTGCAATTTGATCTTTGGTTCCTCTACATTTTCTAAAACTAGCTTGAACATCTGGAAGTTCACGGCTCACATACTGTTGAAACCTGGCGTGGAGAATTTTGAGCATTACTTTACTAGCATGTGAAATGAATGCAGTTGTGCAGTAGTTTGAGCATTCTTTGGCATTGCCTTTTTTGGGATTGGAATGAAAACTGACCTTTCAAGTCCTGTGGTCACTGTTAATCTTTCCAAATTTGCTGGCATATTGAGTGCAAGACTTTAAAGCATCATCTTTCAGGATTTGAAATAACTCAACCGGAATTCCATCACCTCCACTAGCTTTGTTCATAGTGATGCTTTCTAAGGCCTACTTGACTTCACATTCCAGGATGTCTGGCTCTAGATGAGTGATCACACCATCATGATTATCCAGGTTGTGAAGATCTTTCTTTGTACAGTTCTTCCACGTATTCTTGCCACTTCTTAATATATTCAGCTTCTGTTAGGTCTATACCATTTCTGTCCTTTACTGTGCCCATCTTTGCATGAAATGTTCCCTTGGTATCTCTAATTTTCTTGAAGAGATCTCTAGTCTTTCCCAATTTACAGTTATCAAATGGGAGAGGGGGATGGTAAATTAGGACTTTAGGATTAAAATATGCACAGTACTATATATACAATATATAACCAACAAGGACCTACACTATACCACAGGGAACTCTACTCAATATCTTATGATAACCTATAATGGAAAAGAATCTAAAAAGAAATATATATATATATATATATATATATACACTGTCAACTACAAATTGGCATTTACCAAGAACACTGCCAAGGACTGTTGTTGTTCACAACAAAGGCATTTGCCATCTGCCTCTATGGAGACTGAAATTGGAGAAAGAAATGGCAACCTACTCCAGTGTTCTTGCCTGGAGAATCCCATGAAGGGAGGAGCCTGATAGGCTACAGTCCACCGGGTCGCAAAGAGTCAGACAGGACTGAGCTACTTCACTTTCACTTTCTATGGAGACTGAACCCTGTGCTGCCATAGCTGCTGACCTTCAACAACCCCTGAGGGAGTTCAGGGTAGAGTGAGGCACTCTGTGCTCCAGGGAACCTGGTGGCACAGGTCTTTAGGTAGTTGGATGTTTTTCAGAACAGGTATTATGATCTCAATCCTTGCATCTCCTCATATCTAGAGAAGCACTAAATCCCTTCATGGTGATGTCAGATCCTCATGACTAACAAAAAGTCTTTTGCAAAATGAATGCTTCATGGTACTGAAGTCCCCCTTCACCAAAACCTTATGTATTATCTTTCCCCCACTTCCGCTTGGAGCAGTCTCTCAGAGCTGTCTGAGATGCTGCCTCCCAGGCTGCAGTCCTCATTTTGCCCCAAATAAAACTTAACTTACAACTCTCAAGTTGTACATTGGTTTTTTTAGTCAACAATACATACACACATACATATACATATATGTATATGAATATGTACACACACATACGTATGTAGGGCCGAATCACTCTGCTATACACCTGAAACTAATAACATTGTGAATCAACTATATTTCAATAAAATTTAAAAATAAATAAGCACTCATAATTATTTCCCAATCCCTGTCTGTTCTATTGCCACCATTAGAGTGTTCACTCTTCTGCTCTTTGCTGATAGAAATCAGCTCAACTAATTCTTGTTATGACTGCCTTGACTATGACTACCATTTCTGCTCCTACTGCTACCAGCGCTACTAATATTATTACCACTACTGCTAAGCCTGGGACTATGACAGCAACTACTCCTTCAAAATCATTAATCATTACTTATCTCTGCATCATTCACAAGTGCCTTGGATGAGCTTGACTCTGTTCTGAACACTTTATAGTAATTGTCTCATTTGAATCTTTATCCCAGCTCCATGACTGACTATTACTTCTGTTTCAATGGATGAAGAAATTGAGGTGCAAGATGTTAAATAACTTTGTCCAAAGTCACAAAGAAAATAGGTGATGGGAATGGATATGAAGTTAGGTCTTTTGGGCTTTAAAATTCGCATGCTTAAAAACTCCGATGTTGCTCTGCCCAGGGAAATCATCCTTAATAATCTCAGTTGCACTAATACTTTTTTCTCTATGACCTTAGTTTCTATAGCATTCATATAAACAATGATGGTATGTTTTAATTTTGTTATTTTGCTGAATGGCATGTGAATATATTTTCATTCATTGAAATAGTGAGAAGTGTATTTCTCTACTTCTGAGCCAATGATAAACGTATAGATAAAGCTGAATAAACAGGACTTCAATAGGCTATTGAATCGCTATGGTTACTTTAACAAAGTAGCCAAATTACTTCTAACAACATCCTTTGAATTTAAAAGTATAAGATCTGGTGTCAAATAAATGAAAAGACAATGACCTGTTACAAATAATATATAACATTTTGTGGGCTCAATGAAATAATTGATATGATTCTAGACTTAAATGTCTGTATTTTGCAAATAATATAAATTTCAAAGCATGTTACAACAAAATATTAGGGCTATAAGACCCTTACTAAAGCACTGAAGTAAAATTGCTCAGATGCGTCTGACTCTTTGTGACTCCATGGACTGTGGCCTGCCAGGCAGGAGGCATGAAAAACACAGGTTTGATCCTTGGGTGGGGAAGATGGAAAGGAAATGACAGCCCACTCCAGTATTCTTGCCTGGACAGTCCCATGGACAGAGGAGCCTGGTAGGCTAGAGTCCATAGCGCCACATAGATCAGACATGACTGAAGCGACTTAGCATGTCCTATTACTTCATTATTAGCTAATTGGCCACTTTCCTACGGTACTTCCTTTTCCAAATACCCAGGCCTGAGTTAATCTTCAGCAAATTGTTTTTAGCCAATGACTCAGTTTTAAGTTCTTCTCCTTTCTATTACCCCTCTTCAGTTTGACTGTTAAACGCATACTGAATGCCTCTCTGTACAGAGCATTTTAACTATTTAACTTCTGACATTGTAGAAAGAGAGACAGGTTGAGGAAGAAAAACACAATGTGATAAGGGAAGCAGTGTTATTTTACTTAATAGTCACCATAGGAACAGAACATAGGGAACATATCCGTTTTGAAAGGGATGGTTAAACATCATGATGCTTAGGGAAAAATAATACACTGGCTCCAACATATGAAAAGACAACTAAAATGCATGAATATTTATTTAAATCCCTATAGAACATACTATTATGTCACGACAGTTTAGTGAAAATTTATGATGTTTTGCATAATACTGCCTGGGGCTTAAATCCTGTTATTTACCAGGTATGTGACCCTGGGCAGGTTACTTAATCATTTTTTTTCCTTGCTTATGGAACATGGGTAATCCTTACATATAGGATGGCTGTGACAATGAAACAGACATAAAGTGTTCTGACTGTGGCCGTTAGCCAGTAAATGCTCCAAAAAGGTAACTATTATTAGATCATGTCAACTTTTCAGGATGTGGGTGGGTTTTAGTGTTTGTTTACCATGTGGGGTGTGATCATCAAAGGTACCAGTGCCCAGGGCCTTGGTGGTCTTAAAATGTTTCTTGGCAACTGTGGAGGTATGTGCATTCTGCTTAGGGAGGTCAGGGAAGGGCACGGAGAAGGGGAAGTTTGGGATGAATCTTGGTCTTCTATCAATTGTCTTTCTGATTCTTGTGTGATTTCTTATCTCCAGGTCAGAAAAGGGAAACTGAGGATTAACTATTGTTTTTCTCATGTTTTGAATGGGATCAATTTGCCTTTCCAACATGCTTTTGGACCTGTGCCTGACTTTTTTTTTTTAACTTTTTCCCAGGCTTTTTGTTTTGTTTCCTTGGCCTTTGCTCTGTTATTTTGTCTTCTTGGGTTCTTTCTGAGAATATAGATTCATAGCAATATTTTTTCCTTCTTTTTTAAAAAGATAAATTTCCTTCAACTTTGATTTTAATAAAAGCTCACATGTGCTTGACCAATTCAGTAAAGCAAATTGGAAAACTTCTTGCAACATGAACACTTCTTGGAGAAGGACAGACAAGCTTATAATGTAGCTAGAGATAGCTTTAGTTACCATTACAATTCAATTTGTTTTCTTTCTATGGAAGGAAAAGCATAAGGGCATACCATGACATGAATTCTGGAGCGATTCTAAACACATGTAGGCATTTTCAGGAAAGAATCTTGCATTCATTGCCTCTTGTTAATGGCAATGTGAAATCTTGACAGCTAGGAATGAGCTGTATAAACTAGCATTTTGGTTGTCTGGAAATATTAAGAACTTTGGAGATGTTACTCATATGCTCAGGCTCTTTGCTCTGGCTAAAGACTGAAACATCCCCCTATGTACTTTACTGGCATGAGATTTTTATTTTTAGAACCTGAAAATAATTATATAGCATGTTAAGCCCAGACTCTTGCATATGGAAACAACCTCATACAATGGAGCTCCAGATTTGTCAAAAAGCTTATTTGATATTGCAATTTGAGGAAAGAGAAAGGAAAAGATATTTTCCTTCATAATAAATCCAATTGGGAATTTTTTTAATAGGGAAAAGATCATTCTAATACTCTTTAGTGTTCCTATATAAGATATAATAAAACTTAAGAAATATTTTAGCTCTTACTAAGTTTTCCAATATCTCCTGGTATAAGTTTCCTTATTTGTAAAATTAAGTTGATAATACATAGAGTTTCCCTGGTAGTTCAGAGGTTAAAACGTCTGCCTGCAATGCAGGAAATCTGGGTTTGATCCCTGGGTCGGTGAGATCCCCTGGAGAAGGAACTGGCAACCCACTCCAGTATTCTTGCCTGGAGAATCCCATGGAGGGAGGAGACTGGTGGGCTACAGTCCCCAGGGTCACAAACAGTAGGACATGACTGAGCTACTTCACTTTCACTAATTATAAGGATTAAAGGAAAACATTTATGAAATGATATTATTCTTGATACCTATTAGGCCAAGAAATATATGTGATTTTCCTTCTTTCTTTAAGGATAATTCTGAGTTTACCCCCTTAATCCAGAAATCCTGACCACTCATAGACAATAAGATGGCTGTAATTAATTTTAAAGTTGGTGATGGAGAAAGAGATGGGAAGGATCTGAGACTCTGAATACCCCCATCTTATCTTTCTTGTTCCTAGAAGTCACCAAGAAGATAAGGCCATTCTGTGTACACCCCTTTTCACTCTGAGGCTTCTTTGGCCCTAAAGTACACACTTGGCACCACACTTGAGCTGAGCTAAACTGAGCCACATGGATGACTGTTCTCCAAGGTCCAGAGCTTTTTCTCCTAAACCCTATGTGAATCTGGCTCCCCTTTTGGTGGAGAAAATTCTTAAACAAGAATAATAACCCTGCTATGGAACGGTTCTTTCCCACTCATGAAGAAAAGGCCACTAACAGAAACTCTCTGCCTCTTCCAACCCCTCCCTCCCTCTTCTGCATGAGACTTTGGGGCAAAGGGTCCAGCATATGCAGCTCAGTCAATTCTGACTTCCCACTCTTCTTTCGAGAAACAGCTGCTTGCAGGAGGCAGACCCTCTCCTCTGCTGCTTCTTGCTGCATTTTGTAGGGGCGACCCCCCTTCCCGTGGGACGTTCAGTGGTGGCCAGGTGTCACCTCTGTCTAAGTCTGAGGTTCAATATAAGGAAATACATTGTTGCCATGCACCCAAGCCATATTTCCCAATACTTAATGTTAATAAGGTGGTGTCCTCCCGCCTTGGGCCAGTTTCTCTAATCTCCTTTTGGATTCAGAGCTTCTGCAGTGAGTCAGACAGCTCTTGCGGTCAGCCTCGTATTCTTTTGGTCTTCCTTTCACACCGCCATGCTGCAGTAACCAACTCAGTTTACGTGTATCCTGACAGCAGTTCACCTCACTGGGCCTCTTTCTCTCACTCTCTGCCACAGGGCTTTTCAAACGCTGCAGCTTTGGATGCCTAGGAAATCCTTCCCAGCACTCACGCTTGCACGGCACTGACACATGCCCTGCCCTCACGCATGCGCAACCCGGATCTGCGAGGGAGTTATTAATAACACTCCGTGAACAACACAGGAACAGGAGCGGGTGCATAAACACTTTCTTCTCGCTGGGCACAGTTCCAAGGTATATATTACATAGACCTGAAAACATTCCCAAATGAGATAAAGACCCATTTGCTCCCAGTCATGAACTTCTCAAGAAGTCACTGTTGTACTGGCTTTCTTTCGTCATGGGCTCAGTTTCCACTCTTCACTACCATTCTCTGGAATCATCTCCTAGGAATGAATTATCTCTCTGCAAGCCCACGTGTCAAGCTCTTCTGTCAGGGGGCAACCTAGGCTAAGGGGCTTCCTAGGTGGCACCAGTGGT
This sequence comes from Neotragus moschatus, assembly GCA_006410615.1. Lineage (NCBI taxonomy): Eukaryota > Metazoa > Chordata > Mammalia > Artiodactyla > Bovidae > Neotragus > Neotragus moschatus. The sequence goes on from SJYA01000487.1 coordinate 117,813, forward strand.
AAAGANTTTTTTTTTTTTTTTCAAAAAGTAGTGGAATAGGAGATGAGGGGAAAGTACTCTTGGTATAACTATGCTTATTTTTCTCTACTGACAATTAATGTGGTTTACACATAGAGCTATTGTTCATTTACTTGCATTTTTTTGTGTGTAAATTTGCCCCACTGTTTTGAAGCACTTTAATTACAAACAAAAATAATATACAAATAAAGTAACCAATAATATAAATCTATTGGCAATAGTATTTTGTTGAATCGTTTTGAACACATTGTTTTACTCAGGGTTTTCAAAATGTTTGGCATTATGCAATTATTATCCTAAAATATCTGTTTACAGAAATTTAGTTTCACAATTAAAACTACATGTTAAGAAACAAAATTAGGAATAGGTGACATTATACAAGAGCGATTGACCTTATGAACATTCTTGAGAAGTAGATCATTCTATGTAATCTGTGTAGTAAATCAATAAATTTTCAGCAAGACTGTTATCTGATCATANTTTACAGAAATTTAGTTTCACAATTAAAACTACATGTTAAGAAACAAAATTAGGAATAGGTGACATTATACAAGAGCGATTGACCTTATGAACATTCTTGAGAAGTAGATCATTCTATGTAATCTGTGTAGTAAATCAATAAATTTTCAGCAAGACTGTTATCTGATCATATTGAGAGCAAAAATTGTTGAGTAGAGAACCACAAAATTCTAAGCTTCCAGTTGTGTGTAAACAGAAAATAGATGAAGCTTGCACCTGGATAATTAAAAAAAAAAAAAAAAGCTTAGTAAAAGGAAGAACAGAGGTAAACCACAGGTATAGTGCAGCACCCTAAGGCTTATAACAGCAGCTGTTACCAGCTATGTGGTAAAGACATCCTGGCACAAAACACAACCTGAAGGAAACAATGGGCTGAGCCCTGAGTGACCTTGGAGGGAGCTAATACAAAGATTATATTCCTTGACCTAACTTTCCTGCCCTCTTCTAATCTCCTGATGATGTTGCCCTTTGGGTAAAGTCAACTAGAAGCCTTTCAGACCACAGTGCAAGATACTGAAGAATGGAGGGTGCAACTGAAGAAGTAGATCAACAGTATTCAATACAGATTCTAATCTTTTATACTTCAGCCTTTGTATGTGTATAACCTTCAAAAGTTACTTAACCTTTCTATGTCTGATAATTCTTATCTTTTAAATACCATCCCTTACTTTTCTAAACTATCATGATTCTCTGAATATAACTTCAGAATCAGTTGTTTTAATTTGCAAGGCTTTATACTAAAAATTTATTTTAAAAATATATTTTAAAAATCTCATTACAACTTAAAGGTTTGCTTTCAACTACTTCTAATTCTTTGGAGAAGACTCTTGAGAGTCCCTTGGACTGCAAGGAGATCCAACCAGTCCATTCTGAAGGAGATCAGGGTGTTCTTTGGAAGGAATCATTCTAAAGCTGAAACTCCAGTACTTTGGCCACCTCATGGGAAGAGTTAACTCATTGGAAAAGACTCTGATGCTGGGAGGGATTAGGGGCAGGAGAAGAAGGGGACGACAGAGGATAAGATGGCTGGATGGCATCACTGACTCGATGGGCGTGAGTCTGAGTGAACTCCGGGAGTTGGTGATGGACAGGGAGGCCTGGCGTGCTGTGATTCACGGGGTCACAAAGAGTCGGACATGACTGAGTGACTAAACTGAACTGAACTTCTAATTATTATATGCCTTTATAACCCTATTACTTACTCTTGGCAATTAACCTAACCATTAAGCACAAAGGCTTTCCAGTAAGAAATTTAGGTATTTAATGTTTTTCCTTCCTATAAAGGAATTCTTTTGAACCTTAAATCCTTTGTCTTTTATAGAAACTTTTACCACCTTTAAATATTTGTTTAGATTTACCTTAAAATAATCTATTCTCTTATCATTTCAAAACCCAGAATTCCAGCCTAATTGTAATGTATTCCTAGATACTTTTACTTAGCATGAAAAATTATTTCCAAAGAATATGAATAAGTGACTAATATTTGTTGAGCAGTTTGAGTCAAGCAAATTTTATTATGTATATTATACCTATTGTGTCATTTAAACTTATAAAATCCTCATTTTACATATGTATTAAAGGCTGATTTGGGATTCCCAAGTGGCGCTAGTGATAAAGAACCTGCTTGCCAATGCAGGAGACATAAGAGGCATGGGTTCAGTCCCTGGGTCAGGAGGATCCTTGCTGGAGTCCAGCTCCAGCAGCCAGGGAATCAGCCTAAAGGGGTGAGTGGTGTCTGCGGACAATGATGTAGTCTCTGGCTCATAGTAGGGAACTACATGTTTATTTCAAGCTTCAGGTTCTCTTTTATACTTTGACAAAAGCATTAGGTCAGAGGTTTTTAGTTTCCCCCACCCAGATTTACTATACTTAACTTGTGATTACATTGTAACTCATGCCACATTCCTCAGTTTATTTCTTATCTTTCTAAATCCTATTTGCCCCTAGCTACTTAAGATCACTATCTCCTGAAAAGGCTTCTAGCTATTCTTAATTATTCCTAAACCCTAAACTCAGCACTCTTCTTTTACCATAAATATTTCCCTCACAAACAGGTCTCAGATAACAATCCTTCCCATGGCCTCAAGCTGCAGCCTACATGCTCATCCTGGGATATTCTTTGTAAAGATCCTTGAACAAATGTCAATGGTTACTTTATAGATTATTTTCTGGGCACAACTGTAGAAGGCTTTGTGCTTTCTCATGGTTCTCTCAAGCACCTTAACAGTCTTTCCAGCCAACTCAACCAAAGAAACGAAAGAACAAGTCAGAATCACAAGGCTTAACTCCGTCATCTTGGGGCCATGCCTGAGAGATGAAGAAAGGGGTTAGGGCCATGCCTCCATTTTGTCAGTAATGCCTAATGCAGCTCCCAACAGATCCTCTGAGGTGGGAGTGGGGGGGGCATGGAAGCCCGCTCCAGTATTCTTGCCTGGAGAACCCCATGGACAGAGGAGCCTGCAGGAGATAGCCCATAGCGTCACAGAGCCGGATATGACTGAAGCAACTTAGCTTGCACAAACACTGATTTAACAGAAAAGGAAACTGAGGAATAAAGATATTAAATCCTTGGGCACATAGGTAATAAGTAATCAGCCAGGATTTGAGTATATATTCATCTCATCCCAGAGCTGAAACACTTCCTGAAATATACAACATAGTATTTATACTTTTTCCCAACTTTCTTTAATAATTTTTACTATACAAGATGTGTCTATGGTTTGAGAAAATCTCATGAGCATCTGTGTTATGGTTAGATGTAAAGTTCAAAGCAGAACATCTGTAAGTACAGAATTATAATGAGGCCCTTGTTCAGTAAGCAGTCTGTGCCTATAACAATGTATTTTTGAGATCTAAAGGGTTCGGTCAACACTCAAAACAAAGTACACAAAAGGTGGTGTTTACATTTTTAAATTTTCGTTGTTGATGTAGCTCAGCTTTAAGATTTAAGCTTGTTGATCTAAGGGAAAACAAATGAGGCAAGTACAAAAATCTTAGGGGATGTGTTTTCCTATACAAAAGAAAATACAGTGGATATGAAGGTGGAGGGTAGAAGTTTAGAGAGATTACATTTCCAATAATAGTAAAAGAGCTTGTTGGGGAACATCTTCGCCACTGAGAACAGCTAGAAAAGATGAGAAAACAAAAACAAAAATCTGACCCACATCAGAGAACAAGCAAGGTAGCCAGAAGGTGGAGAAAGGGAAATTAAATAAGCCTGACATTTAATCCCATTTTTTTTTTAATTCTTTGCTCATTCATATCATACAGAGCTGAGAGACCAAGAGGCTGAAGAGAAAAAGGTACCTGATAGATGAGAAACTCCACAGATTTTCAGACGTCTGATAAGTTAATGAGACAAATATTGCAGAACAGAGACTATCAAAGAGAAGAGGTCCTGGAGAGTACATTTGGGAACCTGAAAGCATCACAAACTGACAGCAAGGGTGACCTGGAAACACACCAGCTTTCACAAAGGACTGAAAAACATCTTAAAACTAGCTCAGTCTCCAACTGGATGAAGGACTATTCCAGGAAGATGTAGACTTCTAGGCACTTCAACCTCTCCAAAAATCAAGATAGGACTCTTTTGAGGATGGTCTCAACTACAAGCCAGAAACTGGGAGATTCAAAGGAATTTGAGAGAATATATGTACCATAGAGGAGGGATTTAAGCTGCTTTGCTCTTATGAATCTTCATGGATGATGTAGTTTCAGTATCCTGAATTATCTGAGAAAGATTATAGCTATACACTATCAGCAACAAAGAAGATAGAAAGTAGAAGATGGTTATATAGCACTGGTAAAATGAATATGAGAGGATTTGTGCAAGACATCAATGGTATCCACCAGTTACACTTAGACTGAAAGTTATCTCTAAGATTCCATCTCAAGAAGTCAGAAAAGTATAAGTAAATTAAATTTAAATGCTGTAGATAGACAAAAATAGTAAATATAAAAATACAAATTAATGAGTAGAAAGCAAATATGCAACAGAGAAAACCAACTAGGCCAAATATGGCTTCTTAGAAAATGCTACTACTACTACTACTACTAAGTCACTTCAGTCATGTCCGACTCTGCTACCCCATAGACTGCAGCCTGCCAGGCTCCCCCATCCCTGGGATTCTCCAGGCAAGAACACTGGAGTGGGATGCCATTTCCTTCTCAAATGCATGAAAGTGAAAAGTGAAAGTGAAATCATTCAGTTGTGTCCGACTCTTAGCGACCCCATGGACTGCAGCCCACCAGGCTCCTCCATCCATGGGATTTCCCAAGCAAGAGTACTGGAGTAGGGTGTCACTGCCTTCTCCTAGTGAAATTAAAATCTGGAAATATTAAGAAACTTGAAGAAATAAAAATTACCAGTATCAGGAATTTTAGAAGAGGTGAATATCATTTTAGATATTATAGGTAATAAAAACATAAGAAAATAATGAAAAAAGAACTATACCATACAAATAAAAATTTAGAAAAATATAAAAATCCTTGTAGCTCAGGTGGTTAAGAATTCATCTGCAATGCAGGAGACCCTGGTTAGATTCTTGGGTTGGGAAGTTCCCTGGAGAAAGAATAGGCTACCCATTCCAGTATTCTTCGGCTTCCCTGGTAGCTCATACGGTAAAGAATCCACTTGCAATGTGGGAGACTTTGGTTCGACCCCTGGTTTGGGAATATCCCTTGGAGGAGGGTATAGTCACCCACTCCAGTGTTCTTGCTTGGAGAATCCCCATGGACAGAGGAGCCTAGTGGGCTACAGTCCATGGGGTTGCAAAGAGTCAGACATAGCTGAGTGACCAAGCACAGCACAAGCTAAAAGTAAAGAAACCCCAAATGGAAACAATATGAAACAAATAATCTGAAGTAATCAGATCTATATGTTAAAATCTTCCCAAAGAAATTACTGGCTCAGAAGGTTTTATTGGTGAATTTGACAATATATGCAAGAAAAGATACTGTACTATTCTGAAAACTCTTTCAGAGAATAGAAAAAATTTGTTTTCCAAAGCCAGCAAAATCTTGATCTCAAAACCTGACAAGGACATTAGAGGAAAGGAAAATTACAAGTTATTCTCTCATTTATTTTGCTATAAAATTATTTAAATATAATATCAGCAATCAAAACCAATGAAATATGGGAAAAATAACTATCAAGATCAAGTTGGATATATTCCAGGAGTATAAGATTGTTTTAATATTCAATAGTCAATGTAATTCACCACCCTAACAGAATAAGAAAGTAAAAATTATATTGTCACTGCTATTGCGGCATTCTATTGCTGCAATAGAAGCAGCAAAAGCACTTGAAAAGTTAAAACATTCAAGATAAAACCAGGAGTAGAAAAAAGTACCTTAAACTGAAAGAAGAACTTCACAAAATTCTACAACAAAAGTCATACTAAATAGTAAACTATCTGGAGCTTTCCCTTCGAGGCTAGGAATAAAACAATAATGTCCGCTCTTTCGTCTCTTATGTCAGTAATGAACTGAATCCAGTATTGCGTTCTTGCTTAGCAGTAAAATGAGGCAGGAAGGGGAATAAAAATAAAAGGGTTAGAATTCTGCTTCCAGAAAAATGTATGAAAAAACAGTTTTCAGAGAATGATGATTGGGCAATGGAAGATATTGATCACTAAGAAAGCAGGAAACAACAGGGTGAGTTCTATAATTACCTTAGTTTGTGACCTTGAAAACCAAAGCTATGGTTTTTCCAGTAGTCATGTATAGTGGTGAAAGCTAGACCATAACAAAGCTGAGTGCTGAAGAACTGATGCTTTTGAACTGTGGTGTTGGAGAAGACTCTTGAGAGTCCCTTGGACTGCAAGGACAGCCAGCCAGCCCATTTTAAAGATCAGTCCTGGGTGTTCATTGGAAAGACTGATGTTGAAGCTGAAATCCCAATACTTTGGCCACCNTGTCCTCAGCATATCTGAGATTATTGATATTTCTCCCAGCAATCTTGATTATGTCTACCTTAATATTAATTCCATTTCATGTCTTCCTTTATATTGTCTATTAAATTTAAAATTATGGGACCTATTGTTTAAATGTTCCATAATTATTCTTGTTCCTCATCTACTAAGTTTTAATTCTATGCTTGTTCTTGCAGTATCTTACATTTGTAAAATGCCTTACAGTTTTCAAGGAAATATATATATTCCTCTTTCTATATCATAACTATTACATATTTCTGGCTTAATGGGTTACTATGCATTTCAGTCTCATTAATGAAAAATCATAATACATGTTCTCATTTTACATTTATATTTAATATGAAGTGTAATATGGACCACTACTTTTTCAGAATAAAGTGAAATGTATTTTTATTTAAGCTTCATAAGTTCCCCACAATTAATTGTAGTCACCTTTCTTACTAAATGGTAGTCAATCTTCTGTTGTTTAATGTAGAGACAGCTGCCTCTTCAGATAAATTTGGCAACACAGATGGATTTAAAGTGAAACAGATTCTCTCCTTTTTATCCAGACTCTAACCAGCTATTTAGATAGAATTCAAGACCAAAATTTGTGACACTTTACTTGATACTTTCTACTTCCTCTTCCCTGTTACACCTTAAAAAATTATGAACTTGATTATTTAAAATTTTGTTGTCCAATATACATAATTTTTTTGTAAATTGTGTAGCAACATTCATAGTTTTCTTTGAATAGGATAGCCAAAGAAAAATGAGGCCAAGAAAGAAAACCTAATGTGATTCTGGGGATCTCTTATTAAAATGTTTACATTTAAAAATAGTGGCTTCAATACTTTTCCTTGTCCTTTATATCTGACTTTAATTCTGTAAGACAATAGTTTTTACATCTGTGCATTGATGAAATAAAGAGGTATGGTAGCTGCTTGTTGGCTGGAAGATTATGTGGTTGTTACATTAATGTTATATTAATGTTACTCATACTGGACTTATGAGTAAAGCATCAAATAACTAATTAAAGCACACTGGAAAAGTCTTCACTGAAAGAGGGTGATGTTTTAAAATATAACTTTAAAATATGAAAATCAATAAAGTTTACCTGCTATATAGTTTTTTTTAATAATCACTGTTCTTTTTCAAATTTTAAAGAGACAATTAGATTCTTAGATGTGAAAATAATTTTGTCCAATATAATGGATTTTTCCTGACCTTTAGTTAGCAAGTGAAATATTATTGACAAGATAATGCCACTTAGTACATGTATTTAATGAATATGTTACTAATACTTGTTATGTGACAGGCACTGTACTCAATCCTGGGAAGCAGTGATACAGTCCCTGCTTTTCAGGAATTTATCTTCTAAGAAGTGTTATGTCCATATGGTATATGGAAGTGAAAAACTCCTGAGGTTATGGATGTGTAATTGTTTCATGCTTTATGATGGTACTTAACATTTTACTCTATATTTGCTTTTGGATTTAACAGAGATACAGAGAGGTTAAATGATAGCAAACCCATATTCCCTTAAGTGAATGCCAATGCTTTTCCACATTGTTCTGCTTTTCATCTATTTATCTCTTCGTATGGATTCTTAGTACTGGCTTAGTCTTTTTCCACATGTCCTACTTTTACTATCTATTTATGTATTCTTGTCAATTTATGTTAAATAGTAGCATAGTCAGACTAGTGTGACCACAAAGTTGATTGGGAGAGACTCATTTGTCGCTCTCCGTGGTGCTGAAAGATTTTCGTGGGCTAAAAAATTTCCCCTAATTTTCCCCCTAATTTTTTGGCACTAATGGTTACTGCCCAATTAAGAATTCAAAACAAGGAGGGAAAAAGTAGTGAGAGAAGGGAAGATAAAAAAGAAAAAAGTTTATATAAAAGGCACAGCTGTTGATTAAGAGGTGGTCGGATTGATTTATTCATTAACAGAAAAATTTTTTGTACAACAGGCACCTCACTTGGAGTGAAGTTACAATAACTCCTTCCACTTCCACTGCCACCTTATAAACTTAAACTTTGTGCTGGTGTATCCTATTTTATATTGGAGAAAACATGCATTAATCACACAAATATGGAAAACTGTATGTTTGCAACAGGACTTTATGGATCATGAGATAAAATAGAGCAAATATTAGTGTATTAATATGGAGCTTGGCCAAAAGTTGATTGAATTTTATTCACACTATTAAATTATTATATAAAATAACATGTGAAAAAGATAAGACCTACCAAATTGTTTCTTTCCAAAAAAATCTTCAAAAATATTTTAATGAGATATTGCTTCCATGAACTTACCTTTATATTAATTGATTCTATGCTTGAAATAGGTATAAAATTTCCTGATCATGACATTTTCAATGATGATATAATAATTGGTCAACACCAAAGGTGAGAAAACCTTTTTGAATAGGTGAAAAATATTTTAAACATTTACTTTTATGACTAAACATTTGTATCAATTAAACTGCTATTTTAAAAGCATCAGCACAACTTTTCTTTCATTAAAGTTGTGATTTAAAATTTTTATGTATATGAATGGATTTCAAATATATTCAAAATATTTATCATAAAAAATAAAAATAATTACAAAGCTGGAGTTTGAAGAATTCCCAAGTGTTATTAGAATAGCCAATCTGCAGCTAACCTAGCTGCCACAAAAATAGCAAATTAGCAGCATACAGAATAAGATTATCTGATATTTATGCTGGAGCTTTGGGTCACTAACTGGAACTTTGGGTCATTAACTGGAGATATGCTCACTAGAAGTTCCCCCCAACCTCCTTGCATCCCATCTACAATGGGGAATATGATGTTCCTTCATCATACGATGTTCTTTTGCTCCTGAAAAAAAAATCTTCAAACTATTCCATGAGCCCTTGTCAGTTGTCTGCAACTGAATGTTGTAGCAGATGTCCAGAAGTAGACGCCTGTTTATCTATGCCACCAGAAGAAGTGGACACACATTCACACAACACTTGCTTAGGCCATTCTCCATAAAGGCCTGAACAAGTTTCTTATGATCAGAGGCTGCCTAGCTATGGACTCTGGCAGTCTGAGGCCACTGTACTTGGCCATTCCTGATAGGTAAGGTGATCAATATGTTATGTGACATGTATAAATGATTCGTGGCAAGCTAGTTTGAAAGCTCTGGAGAAGGCAATGGCATCCCACTCCAGTTCTCTTGCCTGGAAAATCCCACGGACGGAGGAGCCTGGTAGACTGCAGTCCATGGGTCGTGAAGAGTCAGACATGACTGAGTGACTTCACTTTCACTTTTCACTTTCATGCATTGGAGAAGGAAATGGCAACCCACTCCAGTGTTCTTGCCTGGAGAATCCCAGGGATGGCGGAGCCTGGCGGGCTGCCATCTATGGGGTCACACAGAGCCGGACAAGACTGAAGCGACTTAGCAGCAGCAGTAGCAGCAGCAGTTTGAAAGCTCAGCTCTTAGCCTGTTTCATTTTTCTTTTGGGAATTTGTTACCTCCTGATAGAATTACATACTTATTTGTTTAGAATATAGCACAACAAAATGTGGCATTCGTGAAAGCAGTCATTGTCTTTTTGCTCACTGTTGTAAATCACGTTGCACGATGTAAGTATTCTACACATATTCACTGGGTGGAGGATTAGACTCTAAGTTCAATGGGGTTGTCTTTATTCTTTATCTTCAGTGACTACCCCAGTGTTTAGCTCATTGTATTTACTAAGGAGATAACTAGGGACCAAATTATAAAGGTCTTGTAGGTCATGTTTGGAATTTTAGACTATTTCCTAAAAACAATAAGAAGCCACTGAAGTATTATAACTAAAAACATGTATTACTAGATTTTCACTTTAAAAAATAAAATTCTTACTGTTTCTCTTAACAGAAAAACTATTGGGCATCACCTTTCTCCTACTCATCCAATCTAAACTCTCTAAGTTATATAACACATTTCCCCCTCTTCTTCACTGCTAATAATTTGTCCAAACCTGACAATTTATTAAATTAATTAAATTTAATTTAATACATGTGTCTGTTCAGTCACTCAGTCCTGACTCTCTGCAGCCCTGTAGACTGTTGCCTTTCAGGCTCCTCAGTCCATGGAACTTTCCAGGCAAGGATACTGGGGTGGGTTGTCACTTCCTACTCCAGAGGATCTTCCTGACCCAGGGATTGAACCTGAGTCTCTTGTGTCTTCTGCATTGGCAGACAGATTCTTTACCACTAGTGCCACCTGGGAAGCCCAGTTATGTATATATATATATTATGTGTAAATATATATATATGTCTTTTTTGTTAACTACAGGATGGGCAATTATACCTGATAAACTCATGTTCATGTCTTTTAGTATATTCTCCATCTAGTCACTCTATGCTTTATAACTAATTAATTGTGCAGTGTTGGTCATCCTATTTATCTAAATAAATACTTACAATAATTCCTCATGGATTAATTATGCTTCTAGTTTGTTATTTGAAAAAAGTACAATATAATTTTTACTATATTTAATATTCATTCACATTAATTGTTGTATCTAACCTTTTTGTTTTTCCTTCCATTTGAAAGAAAAGAAAAAGAAAGGAAGAAAAAGAGCAGGGAAGGAGGAAGGAAAAGGGAAAGGAAACAGCGAACGTTGGCAATACTGTTGGCAAGGATGTGGAGAAATCAAAACCCTTGTGTACTGTTGGGAATGTGAAATGGTGCAGCTGCTGTGGAAAATGGAATGAAAGAGTAAAAACAGACTTACCATAAAAACTAAAAAGTAGAATTTCCTTATATTCTTTCACCAAATTTAACTGTTAAAATAATTTTTTTTCTGTAGGTGTTTCTGAATCATTCTGAACAAATTGCAGCCACTTTGCGATTCATGGGGTCACAAAGAGTCGGACACGACTGAGCAACTGAACTGAACTGAACTGAATGCCCTTTTTACTCCAGAATCGTTCATTATAGCAATCACAGCAAAATTATCAAAACCAAGATGTTTAATGTTGATATAAAATCAGTTGTAATTAAACATATATAAAAACCTAGAGATGAGATATTTTAAAGTTTATTCATATTTTGCCTATTGTCCCAATGTCCTTATAGTTATATATTTTTTTTCCTGTTGTGTTTTCACTTCACATTGTAGTATATGTTGCATTTAGTCATTGTGTCTCTTTAATATCCTTTAGTCTGGACCAGTTCTTAAGTCTTTTTTTTTTTTTTTTTTTAACTTTCATCACAGTGATATATTTGAAAAGTACAGGTATTTTGTGAAGTTTCTCTCAGTGTAGGTTTGTCTTTTGCTTCCTTTTGATTCTACTTGATTATGTTTTTATTTTTTGGTCTGGAATACTATTAATAATAAGTTCTATTATGTACTTCTTAGTTTATCACAGCATGAAGCACATGATGTCACCTGATCCCATTATTGGTGATGTTAATCTTGATCACTTGGTTAAGATGATAACTATCAGATTTATTCACTATAAGGACTTTTACACTTCCCTTGTCATTAAGAAGAATCTGAGGATTAAAAAAATGGCCTTACGTGCTTCTTCCCCCTCCTGTGTGCATTCTTCTTTGCTATACGGTTTTGCAGTGTCTCCCATCAAGAACATGGAGTATATGATTTCATCCTTTGACTCTGGGCATGGCCATGTAGCTTCCTTCTGTATCTTAGCAGAACTTTGGAAAGTACTCTACATTGGAGTCTACACTCCATTGTTGCTTTTCAGAATCCAACAACTACCAGTACTCAAGGATACAGGACTAGCCTGTTGAAGGATGACAGACAAAGACAAACATCTTAAACAAAGATGATCCATCCCAGCTGAGTCCTGCCTCCAATCAGCTTGCCAACCAGCAGAGAAGTGAGCAAGGCCATCACTGACCAGCCAGTCCAAACTGAGCCTGCCAGAGCAGAAACCACTCTGACAACTCACATAACCTTGAGAGTATATAGATGTTTATTGTTTTAAACTGTTAAATTTGAGGATGATGTGAAAAAACATCAAAACACAATTTTCAGGGAGATACTTTGAGAGTACATACATAACTGAATACATGTATAACTTTTACCTACTAGTTTTATGATTCTCGTCCTGGTTAAATATTACTACAAAGGTTGCAAAATGGTATTGATACCTTTTTTAGAGATGAAGAATGTAAGAATTGGGGCTTATGTGTTTTGCAAGCACATATGACAAATAAGTGGCTGTGCCAGCCTTAGAAGCTTAACCTGTTACCTGGTGGTCCGTAACTTTTCTCCATATTGCCTAGATATGTGAATGACGGGATAACAGAACTAACAAAAGCAAGCATAGAGAAAAAGGCCAGTGTCCTTGGTGTTAAGAGTGGCATCCTGTGTCCTCACACAGGACAGAAACACTGATGAGAGTGGAAGGGCTGCCCAGGGTGGACAGTGTAGGAGGGAAAATTAAATATAGTTATTATCATACCAATTTAGGTAATCATTGATTCATGAAAAGATATAAAAAATAACGTCTCTAAAAATTGCCTTTCGTGAATAAAATCAACAATGTCATTGATACCCTAGATTATAATTAATAATAGACATTTATGCAACATGATTCAATATTTTTGGAGTAACTCTCATATCCTTCCCTAGTTTTCCCAAATAAGCTAAGAGAGAACTAAGATAACATGAGGTGACCTACGTTATCCCTCTTAAAAATAAGAAAACTGAAATGGTATTAAGAACCCAAACTAACCAAGGGTCAACAGTGAATAAATGGCAAAGCAGAGACCTGAACTCAGCAATCCCAATTTCCTAGAAGAGTCCATCCCACATGGCAGAAGGGGTTAGGTCCCAAGTCTTCAGATGCTAATAATATCTGAGTCTTAAGTTTGTGCCTCATTCCATGCACTATTCTAAAATGTCAGATAATTTAATTCACTCAGTCTTGTGCACTTTTTTCTACACTACACATTAACTTTACTCTGAAATGCAGACATTCAGGTGCTTCAGTGTATGTGTTTTTGCTGTTAGAGACCCCATCTTCCTAAGAAAGGAATTCAGAGCCTTGCTTTTTTTCTTTACCGCTCCGTTAAAAATTTAAGAGCACGAGGAAGCCTTTTGCATTTCCAGGTCTCTTACAATGATTTCGGTGGCAGCAGCTGTCGCTAGCCAGAACACTAGGATCCTGCCAGGGTAAACGAACTGTAATGGACAAGAGGCCAAACTCTTGTCTGTCCTTTCTGCTTCAGGGAACCTAAACCTCAAGTTCCCTGCAGCTTATCTCCATTGGAGAGCCGACAGCTGGGGTGGGGTTGCTGGAGCTTTCGCGAGGGCAATCTGCACCCCGCGCCCCAGCACCCCTCTAGGAGGTTATCCGGTGCTCTGGGCTAACACAGTGTACACAGCCTGTTTTCGCACAGTGGGACCCCGGGCCGGCCAGGGATCGCGGGGCGCTCTGGGGGGAAAGGAGCCGACCCCTCGGTTGCTCTTGGGGGCCGTGACTGCCAAGTATCGCGGGACTTGTGCACATCGCAGGAGCCGCAGCTCCAGGAGCAGCTGGAGCGCGCTCTGTGCGCACCGCCCCAGCCCGGGGAGGAGCGGGAGCCGGGAGGGAGGAGGGCTCGGGGTGCTGGTTACGTAAATTATACTAGCCCAGTGAGAGGCCTCCAGGCTGGGGCTACGGGAGGAGGAGGAGGGCCCGCGCAAGGAGGAGGGGCTGAGAGGGAGCGGGCCGGGGTGGGAGGGGGGCGGGGGCCGGGGGCGAAGTGACCAGGCGGTGGCGGCTGCTCTGCCGAGGTGACAATGTGTTAGGAGACCTCGCTCGGTCTCCTGCGCCTCCTCGGCCTCGGCGCCCGCTCGCGAGGAGCCCTCCCGCCCGCCGCTGCGCTATGAGGGCGCCTCTCCGGGGCTGGCCGAGGCCGGAGCCGGCTCGCTCTTCTCCCGGGGAAGTGTGAGCAGAGAGGCGCGGGCGGGAAGCGGGGCTGCGCGCGGCGCTCGCGGGCCGGCGCGGGTTCCAGGTGACCACGGGATCGGTGCGCCCCACACTCCTCGCAGCCGGACGGCACCTGCCGGGCTGGGTCGGAGGCTGAATTCCGTGCGTGGACCGCCGTTCCTTCTTCGCGGGATCCCTGGCCACAACAGCAGGTCTCCGTCTCTCTCTTGCTTCCCCTCTGATTGCCTGGGGAGAGTCCTCTTTGGGTGGCCCGAGTGCCTGGGTGGGCGCCTCAAAGTCCCGCAGCGGGTGGCAGCGCACGGAGCTGGGAGCTCCGAATCAGTCCCAGGAAAGGGGCGCCGGCGAACCCGGTACACCGGCCTTTCGGGCTCTCGAAGCGCGCTTGCTCGCCGCTCCAAGTGCGGAGGAAAGACCGCCAGGCGCGGAACTTTCTATCGCTGCCCGCCCTCTCCCCTGCTCTCTCTGCTCCTCGGCCAAGCTGGGGGGGGCGCCGGCCACCCTCTGCGCTCCACTGGTCCTCAGCCCCTGGGGGACATGGCCTTCCAGCCCCAGCAACTTTCTCCCACCAGCTGCGGGCAGTGTGGCGCTGCGGTGGTCGGACGCTTCTACACCGGGCGTTCAACATCGGGGACGCGCTGGATCTCGCGTGTCGTCCTCGACGGTTACCTTCCTCTCTATTTCTGCCTTCCTTTGCGTCTTAGTCTCTACTTGTCCCTGTCTGAGTCAGTTTCTTTCTCTAATTCTTGATCTGGCTTACCGCATCCGCTCCGGGTTTGTCTCTGTCTCGTTCTCTTTCCTTCTGTTTTTCTTGGGATGTCCCCGCGTCTCCGTTACTTTATCTTTTCAGCTTTCTCTCCGTCTTACCTTATTTTTTTCTCTATGTTTTTTCCCTCTCGCTGCCTCTCTCCTCTCATCTCTCCTGCCTGGTCCTTTCGAACACCACCAGCTCCCATATTCCGAAACTCCTTGTCCAGGGGAGAACACGCCAGCCTTCCTGGGCACCTCCAGGTTCAGAGACCTCCTTTCTCAGAGCCGGAGGAGACTTGGGGATGCAAGCAGAGTGCTCTTGTCTGGGCTGTCGTGAGGGGGCTGAATGAGAGTCGCAAGGGCCGCCTCCCGGCCCCGGGTCCGAGGGCTCTGGGCTGCTGCGAACCCGGGCTCACGAAGGCTGCTGTTTGGACAGCGTTAGCTGCGGGTGCCCCTGCTCTTACTCCATTCTCTGCCTAGAATCAGTTGAATTTCCAGGTGGAGAATCTACATCTCCAGTCTTTACAGGCAGCCACAGGAGGAGACAGTGGGCAGATAAACACAGAGAAATCTAACCTGGAAAGGGTGCGAGCTTTGCTGAGGCAAAGGTGTTGCTGTCTGAGGAGCACTGGGGACTGCCTGCCTTCAACTGTCTTAACACAACCCCTGAGCGGTTTCTTTGGGAGAGAGAGCAGTCACTCTTCCCTGAAATACAGCATAGAGATTTTATTTGCAGTGTTAAAGACACTGACTGCCCCAGCCCCTTGAAATTTAGAGTATCCTTGGGGCCCGAATCTTCAGCTTTATATGAAGACTGCTTTTGCTCACAGTTGCTGCTCCCGCCTCAGTGTATGTGTGTGTGCCCCCCCCGCCTCAGTGTGTGCGTGTGCGTGTGTGCGTGTGTGCGTGTGCGTGTGCGCGTGTGCGTGTGTGTGTGTGTGTGTGTGTGTGTTTGTGTTCGTGCCCTCTAGTGTTAGAGAAACCTGCTGGCTTGAGAATATTGAAAAGTAAGGTGAACCTATAGGTGACTTACTTTTGGTCTCTCCCCTTCTCAAGTCGTTCTCCTTGCCTTCACCCATCCTTTCCTTTTCTTCATCTTGACTTTTTTGTTGCAGTACCAATTTTTCCTTTGCCCCGATCTCAGATCTCTACAAACTCCTCCTCTCCTGCAGAATTAGAATCTCAATATTGAAACATCATTTGAGTCCTTAAGAGGTGGATAGATTTGGAGAATTTTTAAAGCCTAAAGCAGGCTTTCAACATAAGAAAACATGCCATTTTTCTGCATCATTCAGTGCAAACCAGGATTTCACATCTCTTCCTTATGCCCCTGCCCACCTTCAACTCCACTGAGAATTTTCCCTGGCTGCTCCTCCTTGTTTAAATAAATGCTTTTCATTCACCATTTCTGTGATGCTCATCCCACTCTAGGGCTTAAGCTGATTGCTTAAGTAGAGGCACCAAGCAATTTTGGGAAGAAGAAAAGAAAGGTTTTCCAAAGGAAACAAAGTGCTTCTGGTATAGATTAATTCTGGATCCCAGTGTCCAGAGTGGGGCCTAGCACAGTATAGGAAAACTATTAAATGCTTCCCAGAAACTTACTGGTTGATTGATTAGTATGGAGCTAATCATAGGCTTTGAAGTCACCTAGCTATGCGAATGTCTACATACAAGAAGTTGAATTCTACCTCTTGTTTGTTTGTTTCATTTAGTCTTTTATGAACGGGAATTGAGGACTATTAGAAGGTGAAACATGAGTCCCCTGTGTCCTCAACCCATTCACTGCGTGAATTTGACCTTCTGTGCAATTTAACTTGGCTGATGTTCTTTAATAGCCAGTGCAGAAATGAAGAAATGAATGAGTTTAGAGGCTCTGATGGGTGGCATCTCTCAGCCTTCTTACCTAAAAGTAGACTGCTGCTACTGCTAGTTGCTTCAGTCGTGTTCAACTCTGTGCGACCCCATAGATGGAAGCCCACCAGGCCCCCAGCCCCGCCCCACCCCAGTTCCTGGGATTCTCCAGTAACCTAGGGCATTTGTGAGTGAATACTTTCCAGTGGTTTTCACAAGTAAAAGGTTCTCTTTTTTCAATGTAAAGAACAGATGTATCAGCTTAAAATATTTGGGGCCTATAAATTAATCTGGAAACTAAATCACCATAAATAATTTATAGAT
This sequence comes from Neotragus moschatus, assembly GCA_006410615.1. NCBI lineage: Eukaryota > Metazoa > Chordata > Mammalia > Artiodactyla > Bovidae > Neotragus > Neotragus moschatus. The sequence goes on from SJYA01000487.1 coordinate 135,113, forward strand.
TCCTTTATTGCTTGAATTGTATGTGAGAGGTGTGATACTACATGTATATGAGAATTTGCCAAAGTACCTGGAAATGTAATGCCTCCTGATACAAGTTTCTAGTAGGAATCCCTGTGCTGCAATATTGTTTTCATGATGCTATGACAGTCACCTCTTAAAATAGTTGAGGATTTACCATGAATATTGTTCTGGAGCATGTTCAAGGCAATTTTGCTTTTAAAATATTACTTATAAATCAGCTCCTACTCTATCCAGTTTTTCATATTTAAAAATAGCAAAGACAGTGAAGATGGAAATTCTAATATTGGTTGAGATACATTCTGATCTCTTAATAAGAATATTGAGACATATTTAACTTCTTAAGCATGTACATTACTTTCAGGTTTAAGTTATGTCAGAGTGAAATACAATGTTTCCATTTTGCCAACTTGATTTTAAGAAGTGGAAGTTGTATGGGAACATCTCCAGGTAATAGAGATTTTGTAACTTTTTAAAAACTTTGGCACTTTAGGAAGAGGGTGTGAGAACAAGGAATAAATGATATTTTTATTCTTTCTGGTTAGGAAAATGAAGAAGCTATTGGTATTTCTGAATAAAAAGCAAATTATAGAAGATGATTTAGAGTAAAGTATGAATAAAGTCCTGCCATGTGAAATAAATAACAGTGCCACATGTGTTGGATAAGTGTTTTTGTGCTTTATGAAAATGAGCAGATCCTATAGTTTTGTCCTTTAATTTGCTTTATTAAGCATGCTATTTTCAAGATGCAACTCCTGCAATAAGCAACAAATTCTTGATTATGACTTTTAATACACTGCCTCTTGGGGCTTGTGTTATCAGTAGTAGAAACATGTAGCCCTCTTAAATCTAATGAGATCTAGCAGGATCACTACTTTGGAGTCTGAGTGACCATATGCCTAATTATCCAAGAATTTGAACTGGCCTTTGTTTTTTTAATCCTTCCTGTCATCAGAGTAAACACAAGTGGAACATCAAATCAAGACTTAAATATATATATAAAAGAAGTGGTACAACTACCACTTCTTAAACTCAAGTTGGAAAAATAGAAACATTGTATTTCACTCTGATATAACTTTAACCTGAAAGTAATGGACATTGTTAAAAAGTTAAATGTGTCTCAATATTCTTATCATTAAGAGATCAGAATGTATTTCAACTAATATCAGAATTTCTACCTTCACTATGCCTTTGCTATTTTCAAATACATATATATACTGAGTCTGACAATCTACTTGATGATATTTCATAATATTTCCCATGCCCCGCTACAGACACACTAAGCATATATCTGAATACATAAATCACATTGAAAGAGCCTGTACTGTCTGCTTTGATAAACCATTTTAACATTTTAGTTCATTTTAACATTTTAGATTAATATTTACAATTTATATATTAAAGCACATTATTTAGTTAAGTTTTTCTGCCATTCAGTTACAGGCATACATATTTTTGGAGAGTCCAGCTTCCCATTGTGAAATTTAGTACTTAGAAAATTCACAGAAATTTGTGAAAATGAATACATACATGAATTTACTAGTAGTTGGTCATCCGTTTGGGGCATTACAAGCAATTATCTTTGGGAACAAAGTATAATAAAATAGATTTTATTTATTTGATATTTCTTTTGATTAAGATTTAACCTATGTGTATGTTTTCAAGGTAGTATATTTATAATAATATGTTTAATTGGTCTGAGATAGTTATCAAAAATTATTACAAATGGCTAAAGACATTTATGTGACTAATATGTGTATAACACATATGTCCCTTTTAAATGTGTATGTCCCTTTTNCCCCATACAGTACCACCATTAGGCTAATGAAAACAAAATTGGGAATGAATACTTGGAAACAAATATATGTAAAGGTGTAGCCATTTTGATTTATTGAGGAGGGAGTTAAAATGATGAAGAGTTACAAAGTGATAAAATAGCTAAAATTTATTGGATACATACTTTGACTTGTATTGTGAGTAAGTAAACATCTAACAGTTCATACTACAGTTTATCCTCAAAAGCATATGAATTATATGTAGTATTACTATCCCCATTGATAAATGAGGAAGCACATATGCAATGTCACACAGCTGATCTGTATTAATATTAGGGGCAGGGATCACATCAGTTGTATCTATGTCTGAGGCCACTGTTTTAAGAGTTCTCAAACTGACATTTTCACTAATAAATGTTTTTTTTTTTAAATGAGTGTCAGCTTCCATGTGGACATTTTCTTTTTGNGCACATATGCAATGTCACACAGCTGATCTGTATTAATATTAGGGGCAGGGATCACATCAGTTGTATCTATGTCTGAGGCCACTGTTTTAAGAGTTCTCAAACTGACATTTTCACTAATAAATGTTTTTTTTTTTTTTAATGAGTGTCAGCTTCCATGTGGACATTTTCTTTTTGCACAATGAGAATAATTTTTAAAAGTCTATTTATATCACTGTCATTTTATAAAAGAGTGGACATTGTAACAACAATAAGACGGCAGACTAAATCCCAAAATATAGTCCTCAGAATAAATTTAGCTTCCTGTGCTTTCTACATTGCATTTATTTTTCTAATTTGACAAAGACTGAAGAAAATTTATCACAGTCTGGTAATTTATTTCACCACATTCTGTAGCCTGTGATTGGAACACTCCTTAGTCTGAACCACTCAAATATACTGCTACCCAGTGGATCCCAAGCACCCATGCAACACAGGCCAGCATGGGTGTGATATCTGTGACTTTGTCCTTATAGTTATTCCTTTCTCTTTCTAGTTGCAAGTCTGGGCAATACTATTTGTATCTAGGAAGGATGCTAGCAATTACCCTAAGCCTCAGTTTACTGCTTCAATTTTTTTCTTTGAAAGAATTAGAATTGGAGGCAATTTGATCTTTTGTGGTCGTTAACCACAAATCATTATCACTAAGACAGTGCCAACCTGTGTCCTTGGATAAGCTTGGGACTGATGCACTGGGGATGATCCAGAGAGTTGATGTGGAGTGAGAGGTGGGGGGGGGGGCGGTTCAAGATTGGGAACTCATGTACACCTGAGATGGAAAAAATAAATTAATTAATTTTAAAAAA
>SJYA01000487.1:138335-175931 GCA_006410615.1 Neotragus moschatus
AAAAAAAAAAAAAATTAAAAAAAAAAAAAGAATGCTGGGCAAAAACAAAAGAAGCATGTCTCAAGAACTTATTTTGTCCTCTTTAACCAGTATGTCCCAGTCTTTAGGGATCAGTTTGATCTCTTTTTTTTACATATTTGTTTTCCTTGATGAGGACAAAGCAGTTTTGCTTTAGGTAAGAAAGAAAATTCCAAAGCTAAACTTCTAACTGCTTTTGTAAAACTGACTGATGCTATTAAATCCTAAGTTGCTTTGGATAGTGACTATTGTGGCCATCGAAGGGGAAGTGGACGCTGGTGAATTGTGTGGGATGTAGTTAAATTGACTTGAGACATTGTTTAATGTCATTGCCAACAAACCTGTTTGGAAACTGAAATTATCTCAAGAGGTTTTTGTTTGTTTGTTTTAATATAGGTTGTCAGCTTCCACTGATAAATATTCTCATTTGCCTAGGATAGATACATAGAGATCTATCTGTATAAACATTTTTCTAGATAAGTTTAATGTACAAGGTTTCAAGCAACCGAACTACTTCTAGAACACTTTTCAGATTTAATAATTTTTAGTCAATTAAACAAATATAGAGGTTACTATGTCCTGGACATTATTCAGAGTACTTTACAGATATTAATTCATTTAATCATAACAACCCCTCAAAGTAGGTTTTATTAGTACCTCCATTTATAGACAAGGAAATTGAGACACAGAAGGGTTAAGTGAGTTGCCCAGGGGAAGTTGATGGATGGTGGAGCATGGACTATGCTATTTTGATGAAACAATTAATGGTCTGCTTTAAGTCACAAAACTTGAAGCAATAGAAATGAAAGTGGAACCCAGATTTCTGTGTTTTGTTTCCTGTTTGAATAATTTTGCCTTTAAAAGTAAAGGAAGAAAATCTGATAAACAAAGTCAAAAACAAAACATGCTTACCCTCTAGAAGTCATAGAACCAGATTAATAAATAAATTTAATTATGAAAGATAATAAATGTGGAAAAACAGTAGTTTTCTTCAAGTAGATTCATTCTTGACTTTTCTTAGGTGCAGACCCACCCACACTCTTCCCATCATCCCTAGCAAAAAGGAAAATGAAAAACAGCAAGAAGTTAACATAGCAATGTAGACAAAAGAAAAAACCTATAAGTGGGACTTCTATAGAGATTTCAATCTATAACTAAGATCTACCTTAGTTAAAATAAAAAATACCTTATTGTCCTGCAATTACTGTTCATAAGTTGCTTAGATTACACTAGGAAATATTAATATTTAAAAAAGGATTGGAGAAATCCTGCTGAAAACTCTTGATATTTTTCTTAAATAAGTTTTATGAAAGCTTTATATAATATAGACTATCTATACTCATTTGTAATCACTGTTAATTTATAGAGAATCGATGTATTTATCTTTGAGGAGGTGCTCCTTACTTCTGATATTTGGTTGACTTTTAGCAACTTCTATTATTTATTCTTGTTTGAAGAACCTGTGTAGTATTTAATGAGCTTTCTTCAGTTTTAAAAATATTATTTTAGATGGGTACTTGATTAAGTTGTTATAAAGTGTTTAAATTAGTTGCCCCAGTAATGAGTCATTCTACCTGCCTGGTTTTTTAAAATGTAAAAGTCTACACTTAAAAACAATTCTGTTTTCAGATTCTATAAGTGAAGTGAGAGTTATGAGATTACTGACTGAATTTTAAAACTCACTTCTACAGTCTTCTCTCTTTCTCTCATGGTAGATTCCACCTCTTTTTCTGAATCCTCAAGGCTCATATATCTTTGATTCTCTTGATAGTTCAGTCTCAAATGGGACTATACATCACTTGTCCTGAAAAATATTAGAAACCAGCCTGTGCCTAATCGTGGTTCAGATTTCACTCATATCCTGTAGATTTTCAGGGTAGCTCTGTCTTTCCTTCTGAAATAAATACTGTTTATCATTTCTCAGCATGCTTTTTCTTCTGTATCTTTTCCTGGCTCCTCTTTTCCTTCTTCATGATGCTCTTGACTTTAAATTGTCCTTCTTCTGTGGCTTAATACATCCTCATAGAGCAGGGCTGGACTTATCTATTAGCTTTTTTTTTTTTTTTTTCCTTTTTTGATTCTATAAAAATGTAAATAAAAAAGCTTCTGTTCATTTCATCACCTAGTCCCTGAGTAGGTAAGAGACAGACGCTCTAGCTCTTGCATCTATCTGGGTCATTTAGCAGGAGGCTTGGGATGCTAAATTTGCATCTAATTACCTTTGTCTACTTTTAGAATGGTGTGCCTGGGCCCTGTGGTCAGTTGGCAGTATGCAGGCCCTGGCTCCAGGGGAATGCTGTGTTACTTGAGGGGATGCCAATTTCAGTTGCCATCCAGTTCTCACATTCCATAGTCAGATTTTCCTTACAAGATTTCCAATATATATTTTATTATTAACTCTAGACTATTGACTTCATGTCAGAAATTCATTGTGATATTAATCGATAGGTTATGATGAACAACTTTTATAATTTATATTCCGTGGCTTCTATTCTCTGACTTTGGGATAATGTTTTTCCTATTAGGTAAACCTAGAGCAGGCATTTTGTCACAGATTTTTTTTAAGAGTTTTATTGTTGTGGCCTATGTTGAGATGAATCGTAGGTAATTGGATGGTGCAGCTGAATTAACACATTGAATTGCTGGTTATGAGACACTTCATTTGCTGTTGCAGACAACAATAGGCCCATTTTGCTTCTACAATGCACAAATTCTTATTATCTGTATAAAATTCTAATTCTAGTAGAATAACATGTATGCATCATTTCCATTCCTTTTGTGAGGAAAAATAACTTCAACAAATGTAAGATACTTGCTACTATTTCTTTAAATAATTTTGAACTTCAATACATCTTTTTGTTTGAGAATGTTAATCAGTTGCCCACAAAAATGACCCCTCAGAACATGAAATCAGGAGTCCCACTTTTACCCTGCATACCCTAAAATGGGTGTAGGTGTGCAGTTTGCATTAATTTTTGTGGATAGCCTCACTTGAATGATTCTGAACAGCATTGCTGCCATCAGGAGTATGGTGATATGTGACAGTGTAGTTTTTATGCTCGTTACAAGCATAACGAGAATTATGCTTGTTCTTGGGTTTTTCTTCATTTTAGGTGTTTTAGGGGCAACTTCTTTAGGGAGGATGGAGACATAGCTTTATCTAAACTTTCTCCTGAAAACTCATTAACTTAAGCATTAAAGAGTTAAAAAGATATCAGTAAGTAAGTGAGTAAAGTCACTCAGTCGTGTCCGACTCTTTGTGACCCCGTGGACTGCAGCCCACCAGGCTCCTCAGTCCATGGGATTCTCCAGGCAAGAATATTGGAGTGGGTTGCCATTTCCTTCTCCAGGGGATCTTCCTGACCCAGGGATCGAACTCTGGTTTCCTGCATTGGAGGCAGACTCTTTAACCTCTGAGCCACCAGGGAAGCCCCCAAAAGATATCAAACTGTTACAAAGTGTACGAAGTAAAGCCAGGCAGAGGAAACTGCTGAAGATGTGGGGAAGAAGGTGCTGCTTTGTCTTGCTGCTGCTGCTGCTAAGTCGCTTCAGTGGTGTCCGACTCTGTGCGATGTCATAGACGGCCTCCCACCAGGCTCCCCCATCCCTGGGATGAGTAAGCTCCAAAAGGCTTAAGTGAGATACTAGGGCTGAAACAAAGTAATCAACATGTACAGATGGAATGTGGACATGCCTGCTAAGTCATATCAGTTGTGTCCAACTNGCTTCAGTGGTGTCCGACTCTGTGCGATGTCATAGACGGCCTCCCACCAGGCTCCCCCATCCCTGGGATGAGTAAGCTCCAAAAGGCTTAAGTGAGATACTAGGGCTGAAACAAAGTAATCAACATGTACAGATGGAATGTGGACATGCCTGCTAAGTCATATCAGTTGTGTCCAACTCTGTGCAACCCCATGGACTGCAGCCTGCCAGGCTCCTCTGTCCATGGGATTCTCCAGGCAAGAGTACTAGAGTGGGTTGCCATGCCCTTCTCCAGGGAATCTTCCTGACTCAGGGATTGAACCTGTGTCTCTCATGTCTCTTGCATTGGCAGGCAGGTTCTTTACCACTAGTGCCACCTGGGAAATCCTGAAGTGTTAGTGGCTCAGTTGTGTCCAGCTCTTTCTGACCGCATGAACTGTAGCCCATCAGGTTCCTCTGTCCATGGAATTCTTCAGGCAAGAATACTGGAGTAGGTAGCCATTCCCTTCTCCACTGGATCTTCCTGACCCAGGGATTGAACTCAGGTCTCCTGCATCAGAGGCAAATTCGTTACTGTCTGATGGGATAGCTGGCCTTTTCTTCACTAATTCTGCTTCCTATGCAAATATCCTTGTAGCAAGTTTTTTTTTTTCACTTTCCTTCCTAACTATCCTGCTTTACATAGGCTAATGGGATTATATGAGCTGCTAAGAGACAAGAGGGGCAATTCAGGATAAAGCATCTTACAACTGTGGAATAAATTCCTTTTTATTTTGACACTTGGGATCTTTAAGCCTAATAATCAAATCCTTCTTTACCCAAAAGCAAAGTCTTCTAAACAGCAAGACCCACTTAAAGTACAGAAGGTTCAACCATTTCTGTTTCTTTATTCTTAAATAGAAAGCATCAACCAAGTATCACCAGACATTTAAGAAGTATTTTATGAAAAAATATTAGTGAAAAACTGCAACACAAATGAGACCAAGAAAACTGAAAACCAATGACAATGACATGACCTTGTATGGACTGGATAATTAAAAAATCATAAAGGAGACCAAAAAGTAAAATTTTTGAAGAGATTCTAGAAAATATTACATTCATAAAACAAGAAGATGATAGGGAAGAGACAATAAATGAACAAGAAAAACTATTGGAAACTAAAGATTTTCAGATCAATAGTTTAAGAGAACATTTTAAATTCAAATACACAAAAACCTCAGCAATGCAAAGGAAGTTAACAAAAAAGTAAAAAGAATCACTATAAATCTCCCTGAAGCCATGACTTCCTGCTAGTTGAAGTTCTGATTATAAGAAAACAAAATATATAGTTAGAACATAATTTAAAAATTAATAGAATCATTCTCAAGTTTATGAAGGAAGATGATTTGCAACTCAAAATTCCGTGTCCAATGTCCATTCAAAGTATCAATCAAGTGCAAGGGTAGAATTAATATATTTTCAGGCATCTAAAGATTATGCTTTCCTCAAATATAATCTTTCTTATAAAATTACTTGAGGTTGAACCCCTTCAAAGTATAATTAAGAGAAAGATATGGCATAAAAGCCATGAACTAGTCCTATAAGGCAAATGATTCATATTACTTTAATCTGATATAGAGTTAATGTAAAAGAAGTAGAAAGCTTTGTCTGGTGGGAGGCTCTAGGAAAAAGGGGGATATTATGCAACCTTTAAAGTCCAAGAAATATTTGAGAAGACAAAGAAAAATAGTATAAAATGAAGTCTAAACTCCATCCAAGAAAAACCAAATTATATGGTAGAAAGGAAAGTAACCATAGAACTCTAGTTGGCACTGAAATGAATAATATTTTTATATTACTTAAATATGACAGTTTTTTAAACTGATTTTCAATTTTCAGTATCAATCTTTAGCTAAAGAGTGGAAGAGAATCATAATTATAGACAGAATGCAAATATTAGCGATGGCATTGCTACAGTAAACATACAGATGGGAGAGGTTGGGAAGTANGTAACCATAGAACTCTAGTTGGCACTGAAATGAATAATATTTTTATATTACTTAAATATGACAGTTTTTTAAACTGATTTTCAATTTTCAGTATCAATCTTTAGCTAAAGAGTGGAAGAGAATCATAATTATAGACAGAATGCAAATATTAGCAATGGCATTGCTACAGTAAACATACAGATGGGAGAGGTTGGGAAGTAGGTTTGATGCTTGGAGAAAACAGAAGGAAAGGACAGAAATTGGAAGGTTAGCATATTACAAAATAGGGGTCAAGAGATGGTACCTACAGTTGATGCAAGTTAGAAGTGTTGATAATTCCTTAAAATTAAAAAAAAAACTAAAAGGAATAATAAGAATATTAATAAGAATATAGAGAAACATGGAGTGTGGTATGTGAGATAATTTAGATAATGTCTAAAATACTTTGGGCCCATTTGTTTGGTCAAAATATGCTTTAATTTAATTTCTTTTTAATGTGGTTGCTTTTGATGTATCTCTACTCTCCAGATTTTCACAGATACCAATCACTCTCTGTTAAATCACCTTGATCTGTAAAGACATTTAAATTTAATCATTTTGTATTAGAACTAATACATAATTAAAGGTGATTCTCTCTGGGGAGAGGAATATTTTGGAGTTAAGGAAGGGGACTCCAAGCCATAAAGTAGTATAAATACTTGGAAATTTTATTGTTAAACACAGTATCAGTCATCCTTTACAGTATTATAAAAATTATGGGACTAAGAGGAGAGAATTGGATTCTGGTCATGGTAAAACCCTTAATAAATTCTGTAGCATGTCATTTTAAATTCTTTGGATCTCAGTTTTCTCATCCTTGAAATGATGAAACTGGTAATACAAAAACAAAAAGCATGATATGACTCTATTCTAGTGTTTATTTATTTTCCAAATATAGGCCTATCATTTTCTTTGAAAATGAAAAGAACTATACATTTTCTAGGTCTTATTTTCTTATAATTAAAATCAAACATTTTTTGTGATGTAAAAATGCAAAGCACTACCAAATGATTCTCCAGAAAATCCTATTTCCATTCCACCTCTGTTTTCCTAAACATTTAATAGCTAGCACCCAACAATAATTTTAAACAACATTTTGTAGTGGTTTCCAGATAGAGACAGTAAATTTTATAGTCCTCTGTGTTATTAAATTGTACCAGTTACTCTGATTACCTGATGTGTCTGCAGATTCACAGAGGAATTGAAAGATGAAGGATGGCTGTTTCAGCATTACACAGATGTGAGAATATTGCCATCTTAGATTGGCAGCTGCTCTGGAAGTTCTCATTGCTTCTTATTTGGGCTAACACTTTAATTTCGTAGCTAATCAGAAATAGTTGCTTTAAAGATGCTAGCTATTCCTAATGAATGTGAGAACACAGATGGGTCCCATAAGAAATGTCTAACCTGCTGATTGTTAGAAGATTTCTGTGTGTGTATGCTTTAGCATCTTTTAGCTGTGAACATTCATTCAACAAACCAAAAGAAAATTGTAATAACTTTCTATAGATAGACAGAAATAAAGAAATTGGCAGAGAGATAGAGACCAGAGGCAGACAGAGAAGAAGAGAAATAAGGAGTAATGAAGTTTCTGGTCTCTCCATATGCCCCCACTGGGCAGTTTGGGTCTTGTATAATGTAAAAAGTAGTGAAAACTGAGAACACAAATTACATATTAATTAATATGTACAATCTAGTATTTTTATGATATGGAAGGCTAGGAGATTCTGAAGTGAGAAAAAAAAGGTCAACAGTGAGGCATTCTTTAAAGCTGTGAGGGTCTGGTTTCTGTTGACAGGTTGTAATTATAACCCCTTGGGTCACCTCCTTGCACCTTTTTCTGAGTGATCTGGCTTTTGGACAGTGACTGGGGGAAGTGAAGAGGATGTTTTGTCCCTTTATCTTATCTGGTTCAATGAATCGAAGGTCTATTAAATTGCCTTTTAAAGGTGGAGTTCTTGACTGAGTTTGAGCAAGCTCCAGGAGTTGGTGATGGACAAGGAAGCCTGGCGTGCTGCAGTTCACGGAGTCACAAAGAGTCGGACATAACTGAGAAACGGAACTGAACCGAACTCTTGGCAATTAGTTATAACCGTTAGCATATGAATCGTACCTTAATTCTAAAGTAAGAAAAATGCTAAGATTCGAGTTTGCAAGAAGCAGTGGAACACGTTTGTGTTGAAGCTATAAGTTTAAGACTGTGGTGCCTGCATAAATGTAGTTTAGAAATTTTGAACTATCCAGTTGCTTAAGCAGGTTGACAAAGCACAGTTAGATAGCTTCTGTGGGATTTAAGTATTCCATCTTTAAAATGCAAGTGACAGCGATCGTGGCTAACACTAATACAACCTGGGTTTCTAATTGGTTTTAAGGATTTCTTTCAGGGGCTTTATGTAATACTGGCACTTTCAATTCTCACAATTCTAAGAACCAGATGTTTATTTTCATCTACCTAATAATAACTGCTTTCATGGGTTGAGGTGATTATGCATGTAATGTACTGATTACTGTCCCTGGCACTTAGGAAGTGCTTAACAAATGCTAGCTGTGATTAGTGTATCTCCACTGGCAAGTAGTATGTCAGGTGCCTAGAAATCTGATCTGCTTAACCTGTTTCCAAGATAAAATTCTCAGACCTGCAAGAGTTATTGTGAAGAGTAACTATAAAATCAGATCCCAGGAGACAATAAATAAATAGCAGTTAAAGATAGGATTGAAGCCAAGCAAAATAGAAACCCAGTAAAACTGTTTTAGTGAAATATTTAGAAATCTTATTTAAGAGAGAATTGAAGGTAAATGAAGGCAGGAAAAGGAATATCATATCATGATGAACTGATCATAATATTATACAAACTGTATCCAGTACTAAACCCTGAAATACTGCTTTGCAGAAAGTGCATCTAGCTTAGAAAAAGGGTGGTAAGCTTCTATTCCTTTTAATTTTATTTGGAAAATTTTAGCTTCACTGCTGATTTTTGTGAGGTGTTCTTGGCTAAGTTGAACAGTCATCTTCCATTTTCCCCTTAGTTTTCTGATCAGCTTTGACTGTATCATTTTGTCTTGCCTGATTCTTAGAGAAATTGAAAGATGAGTGCTTTTTCTCTGTGTGAATATGAAAAATAGTAACCATTTTAAAACACATTACTATTCTAGCCTTAGTCCTTTGAGTGAAAAAGATGAAACATTATTGTTATATTTTTGTTCTTTAGTGACATGGACTTCAAGTATGTGATGTCTTATTTTAATGATTTTTTTCTAAATGCTTAATCGAAGATTCTCCATTTTTTTAATGTAGAAGGACACATAATTTGAGATAACAAATTTTAACTGATTTCTCATTTAGAAATATTTGAGTTCCAATTCTCTTGTCTTATCATATGAGAATAATATGTTGTTTTCAACAATGAGTTTGTCAATTCCTTCACAATAATTTGCACAAATGATAATTATACATAAATTAATAAACTGCTGATGGTAATCTAATGATGCATCATGCTGTTTCTGACTTATTTCTGAACCATTTACAGTCTATTGAAATGTACCAGGACTAATTGTTTAATGTAACCTGTAACTTCCTCAACTCCAAAAGTATGTTCAGTAAGATAGAATGTTTATTTTTTAAAAATGATGAAGGAAAAGCTTATGTTTAGTAAGAGTTTATTATATAAGAAATGGTTATATAGGTTACTAAATAGCAAACGTATTTTTTGTGTGCTTGACAATCTTTTTTATATTAAAAATAATGAAATTACTTAAATGAGCTTTTACTACTTTTCCTGTTGTGATCCAATTTTCTAGAGCTGCCTAAAATAATGTGGGTTATTAGTTTACATTTGCTTAGTCTTCCCATTGCCTTCCATCCTGAAGTTTTGTGTTTGAATATATTTTACAAGTGAGTAAAAAGAAAAATTTAGCCGAAATTTCAAAAACTTGTAACGAATTTCTCTGTGAGAAATAATTAAAAATCAAGTAATAATTCCTGCTGTGTCTGGGAATCATGCATGAGGTTAACTCTTTTCAGCCAAGGTTGCATTAAGTCACAGACAGACAATTGATTTTCTTGTATTGTTGCATCTCTCTGCCAAAATATTACACCACTCGTACTTTATAGTATGATAGTCCATTGATAACTAACCTTGAAAATTCACTTTGTGAATAGTCTTCATTTTATTTAACAATGATTTGGGAGTTAGTACTCACAGAAAATATTCACTATCATTATAAATATAAAACCAAGATACAGAAATATTTAAAAATATGATTGATTTTGCAGTACATTTTTTGTAGTTTTTTTTTTTTTAATTAGAGGATGATTACTTTACAATACTATGATTGTTTTTGCCACACATCAACATGAATTGGTATCAGGTATACATATGTCCCCTCCCTCTTGAACCCTCCTCCCACCTCCCTCCCCATTGATTAATACTAAATCAAAGATATACTGTTTCCTTTCAGAGGACAGGACTGATGCCCACCAAATATGTGTATACATGTATGTATGTGTGCACGTGTTCCCCAAAGGGTTTCTACCGAAAACTGAGTTTTTATTTTTATGTGTTTCCTAGATATTTCTCTATTTTTTAATGGGAGAAGACTCTTGAGAGTCCCTTGGACTGCAAGGAGATCCAACCTGTCAATCCTAAAGGAAATCAGTCCTGAATATTCATTGGAAGGACTGATGCTGAAGCTGAAACTCCAATACTTTGGTTACCTGATAAGAAAAACTGACTCATTAGAAAAGACCCTGATGCTGGGAAATATTGAAGGCGGGAGGAGAAGGGGCCAACAGAGGATGAGATGGTTGGATGGCATCACTGATCCAATGAACATGAGTTTGAGTAGGCTCCAGGAGTTGATGATGGACAGGGGAGCCTGGTGTGCTACAGTCCATGGGGTCACAAAGAGTTGGACATGACTGAGTGAGTGAATTGATGGTTGATTTAGTGGCTTCCCATGTGGCGCTAGTGGTAAAGAACCTGATTGCCAATACAGGTAGATGTAACAGATGGAGGTTTGATCCCTGGGTCTGGAAGATCCCCTGGAGGAGTGCAGATATACAGATATGTACAGCAACCTACTCCAGTATTCTTGCATGGAGAATCATCATGGTCAGAGGAGCCTGGTGGGCTACAGTCCTGTGGATCACACAGAGTAGGACATGACTGAGCAACTAAGCACTGGAGTACTAACATGGTTGATTTATAATATTGTGTTAGTTTAAGGTATTATAGCAAAGTGATTTAGTTATACTTACATATATATGTCTACACATATTATTTTTCAGATTCTATTCCATTGTAGGTTATTATATGATATTTAATATAATTCATTGTGCTATACAGTAAGTCATTTCTTACTATGCAGCAGTGTATATCTGTTATATGCTGCTAAGTCACTTCAGTCGTGTCTAACCCTGTGCAACGCCATAGACAGCAGCCCACCAGGCTCCCCCATCCCTGGGATTCTCTAGGCAAGAATACTGGAATGGGTTGCCATTTCCTTCTCCAATGCATGAAAGTGAAAAGTCAAAGTGAAGTCACTCAGTTGTGTCTGACTCTTCGCGACCCCATGGACTGCAGCCTACCAGGCTCCTCCGTCCATGGGATTTTCCAGGCAAGAGTACTGGAGTAGGGTGCCATTGCCTTCTCCAGTATCTGTTATATAGTAGTATATATCTGTTAATTCCAAACTCCTACTTTACCCCTCTCCACTCATCCATGGGCTTCTCTNTCAGAGGAGCCTGGTGGGCTACAGTCCTGTGGATCACACAGAGTAGGACATGACTGAGCAACTAAGCACTGGAGTACTAACATGGTTGATTTATAATATTGTGTTAGTTTAAGGTATTATAGCAAAGTGATTTAGTTATACTTACATATATATGTCTACACATATTATTTTTCAGATTCTATTCCATTGTAGGTTATTATATGATATTTAATATAATTCATTGTGCTATACAGTAAGTCATTTCTTACTATGCAGCAGTGTATATCTGTTATATGCTGCTAAGTCACTTCAGTCGTGTCTAACCCTGTGCAACGCCATAGACAGCAGCCCACCAGGCTCCCCCATCCCTGGGATTCTCTAGGCAAGAATACTGGAATGGGTTGCCATTTCCTTCTCCAATGCATGAAAGTGAAAAGTCAAAGTGAAGTCACTCAGTTGTGTCTGACTCTTCGCGACCCCATGGACTGCAGCCTACCAGGCTCCTCCGTCCATGGGATTTTCCAGGCAAGAGTACTGGAGTAGGGTGCCATTGCCTTCTCCAGTATCTGTTATATAGTAGTATATATCTGTTAATTCCAAACTCCTACTTTACCCCTCTCCACTCATCCATGGGCTTCTCTGGTGGCTCAGCTGGTAAAGAATCCGCTTGCAGTGTGGGAGACCTGGATTCAATTCCTGGGTTGGAAAGTTCCCCTGGAGAAAGGCTACACACTCCAGTATTCTGGCCTGGAGAATTCTATGGACTGTATCGTCCACGGGATTGCAAAGAGTCAGACACGACTGAGCAACTGTCACTCATGCCCTTCCCCTCTGGTAACAATAAATTTACTTTCTATGTCTGAAGTTCTGTTTGTTTTGTACATAAGTTCATTTGTATCCCTTTTTAATATTCCATATGAATATAAGTGATATCATGTAATACTTGTTTTTCTCTGTAAGACTGACTTTACTTAGTGTGATAATCTCTGGATCCATCTATGCTGTTGCAACTGGCAATATTTCATTCCTTTATTATGCCCAGGTAATATTCCAGTGTGTATAGCTACCACATTATCTTTATTTATTCCTTTCCTAGTGGACATTTAGGTTGTTTCCATGTCTTGGCTATTTTGTAAACAGTGCTGCTATGCACACTGGAGTGTATATATCTTTTCCAATTAAAGTTTTCATTTTTTCTGGATATATACCCTAGAGTGGGAATGCTGGATCATGGTAACTCTAGTTTTGGTTTTATAAGGAAACTTCATACTGTTTTCCACAGTGACTGCACCAGTTAACATTCCCATCAACAGTATTGGATGATTCCTTTTTCTTCACAGCTTCTCCAGCATTTATTATTTGTAGACTCTTTGATGATGGCCATCCTGCCAAGTGTGAAGTGGTAGTTTTGATTTGCATTTCTCTAACACTTAGACATCTTTTCATGTGCCTGTTGGCCATCTGTATGCTTTCTTTGGAGAAATGACTATTTAGTCTCCTGCCCATTTTTTGATTGGTTTGTTTGCTGTTGAGCTATATGAATATTTATTTTGGAAATTAAGCAGTCATCAGTAGCACCATTTGCAAATATTTTCTCCAATTCCATAGGTTGTCTTTTCACTTTGTTTATGATTTCCTTTGCTATACAAAAGGTTGTAAGTTTGATTAGGTTCCATTTGTTTATTTTTGTTTTTATTTCTTTTGCCTTGGTAGAATGATCTAAGAAAATATTGCTGTGATTTATGTCAGAGAATAGTTTGCCTCTGTTCTGTCTAGGATGTGTATGTTGTCATGTATTATATTTAAGTCTTCAAGCCACTTTGAGTTTATTTTTGCATATTGTGTGAGGAAGTGCTCTAACTTCATTGATTTACATGATTTACATTGATTTACATATGATTTACATGTTGCTGTCTGGTTTTCTTCTGGGTATTTTTAAGTGTGAATCTTCGCAGTCTCTTGGGTATTGCTCAAACTACTTCTTTTATGATAATCCAGATTTATTCTTGACTTTGAGTTGTTTTATTAACTTTCGAGTCATTTTGACCATTTGTTGGACCGTATTAAGTTTTGGTTCAGCTTTTTTTGATGTCCCTATCTAAAACTGTATCTTCAGTATAACTTTCTTTTCAGACTTAATTTAATGGTTTTGAGTTTTTAGCCAAGCTTCAATTTATTAGAAATTTTATGAATTCCTATCTTTTTGCTGATTCCCATAGATAGAGCTCCCTTTGCAGAGCCAAGTATGTTTATCAAAATGGCCTGACACCAACACCATCAACTCTTCATATACCCTTTCACTGTTCTCGCTCCTCTTCACAGTAATACCCCTAAAGCTCCACCGTTTAGTCATTTTTAGCTGGTTTATTTTTTGTCTTCTATTTTAATAGTATATGTATTTGCTGCTTGCCAAAGAAAAAATACTATTTGATCTTAATCATTTTATGCATCTGTGTTTTATTTAAGTGAAAATGAAAGTCCCTAAGTCATGTCGAACTCTTTGCAAGCCCATGGACTATACAGTCCGTGGAATTCTCTAGGCCAGAATACTTGAGTGGGTAGCCATTCCCTCTCCAAGGGATCTTCCCAACCCAGGGATTGAACCCAGGTCTCCTGCATTGCAAACAAATTCTCTACCAGCTGAGCCACCAGGGAAGCCCAAGAATACTGGAGTGGGTAGCTTATCCATTCTATACCGGATCTTCCCAACCAAGCAGTTGAACTGGTGTCTCCTGCATTGCAGACAGATTCCTTACCAGCTGAAATACCAGGGAAGCCCTTGTAAATAGCCATGTACTTTTAATTTGCCAAAGAACTACCTCTCAGAATAACTTGATGTATAAAGTTGTGGGCCAGCAAAATATTACCACATTTTAATACAGAAGCATCCTTCCTTGGTGTGTGAAGTGATTCCTACTTAAGTAGTCAATATATATGATCAGTTAATAAATGGGGCTAATGGTTTGTGGATCTACTTGGTTTAAGGCACTCTGTAAATGCAAGATCAGCGACGTGTACACACTGCTATATCTAAAATTGAAAACCAACAGGGACCTACTGTATAACACAGGAAAGTCTGCCCAATGTTACGTAGCAACCTGGATGGAAGGGGAGTTTGGGGGAGAATTGATACAGGTATATGTGTGGTTGCATTGCTCTGTTGTGCACCTAAAACTATCACAACATTGTTAATTGGTTATACTTTAGTATGAAATAAAAAGATAAGACCAAAAAAAGCCCCAAATAAATAAATATAAGATCAGGTGTTTCCAAAGTCTCGTTAACAGACACATACTTACAAATGAGTTTTTAGCAATGGGTTCATGCAAAACCCTGGGGGTCCATGTGGTGAGAGCCCTTTTTCTTTCTGTCTGCCCTACTGCTTTCTTTCTGTCATGTCTCTGCCTTCCTGAAGTCTCATATTATTGAAGAGAGGATTTTTCTCATTCCTGCTTCTGGGGATTATACCTCATTCAAAATGAACAACATCTGCAAACCAGAGCTACATATTTTCATAAGGCTAAGCCATTCTGTCAAAAAAAGGGCCTCTTATGCCATGAAAAATATAAATGTCATCTTTCTGTATGAACAATATTACAAATTTATGAATAAGAAGCACATTTCTACATGTTATCCTGTAGAGTTTTTACTTTTTATTCTCTGTGTCTTTCAGCAAATTCATCCACACTGTGTTATTTGTGGCTGTATTTCACAGGAAAATGTGTGCCTTTACCACTGTGCAGGGGCTTCAAGGACAGGGAGATTCTTCAGTGTCTAAAGTTCTTATCTGATGATATGCTTGGCTGATTGCCATCAAGCAAGCCATTCAGAGGATTTAAGAATTCAGATTTCACGCAGCATGCGTCAGTCTCAGGGGTAAAATTGAAACTTCTTCACGTATTACTCTCTCAGTATAGGTTCACACATTCAAGTCATTAGAAATTTCATGAATGCCTACCTTTTTGAAAGGTAGCTCCACATATAGGTCCACCCACATATAGATCTCTCTAGTCAGGGCTATGTGGCCCAGTACCAACACCAACAGCACAAAGGAAGGAAGGAAAGAAAAGGGACTTGTGTCTCTAGATTGATGCTGTGTTGTGGCTGACCTCTTCCTCCCTTCAAGTAGCTGCAGTCCTGTGGCTTGTTGTGCCTCAGACTTCTTGTGTGACCTTGGCTTTCAGTGTTGTCCAGTCTGAACAGGGTAAAAATTTCCATTTTCCTCCCAGCCGGTTTCAGGTGTGAGATCATGTCACTGAAATTTATCCTCTGACCTTCGGCTCCATTTCTCCTTGAGATGGAACTGATCAAGGAGTTGCCCTGCTCATTATTGGTACTCATGAAGCATTTAATAGAAATACCTACATTTTTGTCAGTTTCTGCAGTTTAATAAATCCTTTATCTTCCCAAATTGTACATGTATGTCTACGTCCATCTGTCTTTAAAAGATTATAAAAGCCACGAAGGCAGTCCAACATGGTTCTGTTAATGCTGTACCTAGCAAAATGTCCTACACAATTAAGTCTTTCCTACACACATTAATTAGATTGCACATGTACAGATAGGTCCCCTAGGCCTTCCAAAGCCAGAGACGCTACTTTGGAAAATGATGCAGGCCAAAAAGGATTTAGGTCAGTCAAATTTTTATCTGGCTCTCCCAGAAGGATAGTTGAAAATGCCTTTCTGCTGTGCTCTGTTAATCTCTTCCTTGTGATTTTTTTTCCTTCTCACATTCCATTGTCAGCTCATCAGAGATTGTGGATTTCCTGTACTTCTTATCAAGCTCATTGGGTATTTGAAATGGCAATGTCTTTGTGATATTCACCAGAGTGTCCCAAGAGTTCTTCCACTTCTGTCATTAAAAAAAAAAAAGAAAAGAGAAAAAAAAAAATTATCTGCAATGTGTTCCCTTTGCAAGGGGCATAAGTCACAGAGTTTAAGATGAAAAGGGATCTTGAGTGGTGATCCTGTCAGCCCACCCTCCCTCAGTCGAGGCTATGCCTAATCTAAACCCCAAACTGACATGTTTCTTTAAAATAAATTTACTCCACATTGTGTAGTCCATTCGGAGAAGGCGATGGCACCCCACTCCAGTACTCTTGCCTGGAAAATCCCATGGATGGAGGAGCCTGGTAGGCTGCAGTCCATGGGGTCATGAAGAGTCGGACATGACTGAGCAACTTCCCTTTCACTTTCCACTTTCATGCATTGGAGAAGGAAATGGCACCCCACTCCAGTGTTCTTGCCTGGAGA
Source organism: Neotragus moschatus (assembly GCA_006410615.1). Classification (NCBI taxonomy): domain Eukaryota; kingdom Metazoa; phylum Chordata; class Mammalia; order Artiodactyla; family Bovidae; genus Neotragus; species Neotragus moschatus. Next base: position 155,027 of record SJYA01000487.1, read on the forward strand.
ATCCCAGGGACGGGGGAGCCTGGTGAGCTGCCGTCTATGAGGTCGCACAGAGTCGGACACGACTGACATGACTTAGCAGCAGCAGCAGTCCAGTCCATTACCTACTCCACAGTGTCAGTAGAGGGATCTCACTAAAAATAGTTCTGGGCATGTAACTCCTGGGTATAAGAACCTCTGAAAACCCTACAGGTTAAATTTCAAAATTTTCAGCATGTCATTCAAGACCCTTTACAGAAATCTATCCCAGTGAGCTCACTTCTCATTTATTACCCTCTCCTGATCTATTTTAAGAATTCACTGTATTACTTTGTTACCTAGGCATAGTATCGATATCTATGAGGATTTCTTTGCTTGTTCTGTTTTGTAGCCTTGAAATACCTATCTTTTCATTTCAAGGATGAGCTTAAATTTTACCTCTTTTTAAAGGATTTTCCCAAATCTCCAAGGCAGAAGTTTTATATTCCTTCTTCCCATTTCCATAGTACTTTGTTTCTATTGCTGTTGCTAACTTACACTATGTTATCTTAGTTGTATCCTCCTCTGTCTCCCACTGTAAATTATGATATTTTTCACAGTGGAGGCATCACCTTCCTCACTGTTCCCTGGAGGCCTACCAAAGTCCATAATATAGCTAGTTATTCAATAAATGTCTTGAAAAATTGTTAAATATTGATTCAGTAGAATAAAGGGCTTTGAATTTAATGATGCTCTATTGAATGAATCTTTGTGACACTTCTCATGTCTGTTTCTAGAATATGATAAGGATATAAAATATTAGCTGGTCCAAATATATATATATATATATATAATATAGTCCAAAGTTAATCACTGCAAATTTATCAAAAGAGTGGGTTTAAAAAGGTATTTTAAAAACTTTTAATTCCAGTAGCCAGTAGAACTTGAAGTCCCTTTCAGCCTTTCTGGAGAGTGAACCTTCAACTTCTTCTTCACTCTTCATTTGGCCCGTTTTTGGGAAGCCCATTCTGTTTTGTCATTCTTTGCAGTAAGGCATTTTCCTTGTGATTTTTCTCATTGGTCTTACTGGTCTTCCTTCTGCTTTGGTGGAACACAGAAAGCAAATTTAAACTGTTTTCCACACTGTCAGTTCTTCACATAGGAACAGCATTCAGATTTATGCTGTATATTCAGTTTTACAGGTTGAGCGGCCCTAAATCACACTGTGTGTGTGTATGTGCATATGAATCCATATACATCTATACACATGTTTCATATATGTAATTAACTCCTGTGTTAGTGCACAACCAGCCAGAAAACAATTGAAAATCATTTTAACTGGGCATATGAAAACTTGCATAGATAGATGTAGAGATAGAGACAGAAAAGTAGATTACCATATAAACAATTCACATTCTGGTCAATATGTATTTATATATATATATGTAATTTTAGATTTTACATAGATAAAATGTGCTAGATATTACATTATACTTATAGATTTTGAATTCCAAGATAATCATATTTTTTGGTTATTTTATTGCCATACAAGAAATTATCCATAAATTTATTGGTTTAAAAAAAGCCACCATAATCTCTCATAGTGTTGTGGGTTAATGGGGCTCAGCTGGGAGATCCTCACTTGGGATCTCTCCTGTAGCTGCCATCAAGTGGTGTCTGGGACTGGAGTCATCTAAAAGCTGAATGGACGGGATGTCCATATGTGAGTATCCTTTACTCACATGTCCTATGCCTTGTGCTCCTCCGCATAGCTGCCCTCTCCAGCAGAGTGACCTGAAACTTTTCCATGGCAACTGAGTGTGCCAGGAGGCAGAAGACAGAAGCGGCTAGGCCAGTTAAGAGTTACTCCTGGACTGGTACCCTGTTGCTTCCAGCATAGTCTCTTGGTCAAAGAATTCCTAGCCTCTGCTCAGATTCCAGGAGGGAAAGAAAGAACTTCATCTTATTGATGGGTAAATGTCAAGGTAACGTTGCAGAAGTCCATGCAGGATGATCATCTTTGGAAGATCCAAGCTGCCACACCCTATGTTTGGAAGATATGGTGAAGTTAAATATGCACTTTGAATCAGTTTTTATTGTCAGAAGAAGTAAATACAAATGAGGTACATTTAAACAATGGTGTAAAACTTGAAGAAAGCACCAAAATTGACCATAAAACATAACAGAAAGCTAACTCACATCTTCCACCTAAAGTTCGTCACATATTTACACCACATTTCCAATTGAATCTCATGATTTGAAAAATCTCAGTTCTAATTTTAGGCTCGAAAGAAACTTCACTTAAAAAAAAAGAAATAACTAGTATTAGATAACTAGATTATTTAATCTTTAGTTTCTGGAAATTCATCTCTGGTGTATAATATAATCTCTTCTGCTACTGTTAAAACAATTTTGTTACTTGGAATCTAACTCTAAAAATAGTCCTCCATACAATGAAACTAACCTACTAGATATCTCCTTTTATGAAATATAGATTTTTCTATTTGAGCCATTTTAAATATTTTTAATGTCCTAAATGTTAATTCTTTCTATTCCTCTCCTCTGAATTCCTTTGAATTTTTCTTCATTTTAATTTTTTATTGACATATGAACCATAATATATTTTATTAATAATTTATCCTGGTCAAATAATCATTAAACCCATGACAGAGAAACAAGCCATATTTACAATAGAAAGTGTACAAGTCATTGGCTTAGGGCTCTTAAGGGCCAATGAAAATGGGGAGACAGAGAGAAAGAACACATTAGAGAAGACTTTAGAAGTTATGGATCAATCAGCTTGCTTTGATATCCAGGAAAATAGGGGAATAAATCAAAGAGACATTTGATTTTTCATACACCTCAAAGAGCAGAACAAATGTGGGTAACAACCAACATTGCTTTGGAAGTATTAAATCACTGTGAGTTCATCTAATTTTATTCTCTGACATCATGACAGGGCTTAAATATGAAGGCAAACAAAAGAATTCATATATCTTCACTTCAGCAAGGTTTAATTTTTATCTCATATGATGTTCTCATCAGCCAGTTAAGAAAATGCAGTCTTGGCTAAAGGAAGGCATGGTTGGTTTTGTGTCATTGAATCAGTGACCTGCCAGGGCAGACCAGTTGAAACTCTCGAAGGGGTTGATTGGATGTTTATAATGAAAAATATTTATATTAATCTCTAGAACTTAACAATATAAAATATGAAGTCTATGGACTAGGAAAGTTAAATCTAAAGCTAAATCTATGTGAATTTGCAAGAATACAAAGTATAGATAGGAAGAAAAGTGGCTGAAGTTTCTTGAAGTTTGATGAAAACCTCCAGTTAAAGTGGCACTTAACATGCTAATATCTAACCTAGTAAAAATGTAAATGGTAATATCTAGGCATACTGACACTCTGTTGCTATACATTAAAAATGAGACTGGGTAGAGGGCTTGGATTATCCAGAGGGGTCTGGAGCATTTCCTGTCTTTGCTTGCATCACTTGTCATGTAGTAATCAATCCTCTGGTATGTTTTCAGTTACAAGACTGTAACACATTTTCATCTATCTTCTTTTTTCTGCTAAGTCACTTCAGTCGTATACGACTCTGTGCGACCCCATGGATGGCAGCCTACCAGGCTCCCCCGTCCCTGGGATTCTCCAGGCAAGAACATTGGAGTGGGTTGCCATTTCCTTCTCCAATGCATGAAAGTGAAAAGTGAAAGTGAAGTCGCTCAGTCGTGTCCCACCCTCAGCGACCCCATAGACTGCAGCCTTTCAGGCTCCTCTGTCCATGGAATTTTCCAGGCAAGAGTACTGGAGTGGGGTTCCATTGCCTTCTCTGATCTTCTGTAGGTCCTGTAAAACTTTTGATTCTTTGCAAGAAAATAGGAAGTGTTAATTTCTCAAAAAAAAAAAAAAAAAAAAGCTATTTTGCTAAAGTTGCTCTGTTAAACAGTTTTATTTCAGTGTCATATTTTTGGATAACCTCTTTGAAGATATTTTAAAAGGTAAACTCCACATTTGTAACAACAAGAATGCATAAAACTCAATTCAGGACATGACAATATGAAGACCAAGGGCCAAATCAGGCAGCAAACACTATGTCATGGCTGCAAATGGATGCAATGACTGTAAACATATAAACTGGTTGTGGGGTTGCACAAATATGAACACAAATATGAAAACTGTGTACATCTGTGTTAATAAGATACAGTTTAGCAAACTTTAAAAACCTCATGCTATTTGATCTAGGAGTTTCCTTCTGTATATTTTATCCTGAGGAAACAATCTTGCTGTGGAAGAATATATATTCAGAAGGAACTTTACAGTGGTTTTTATTTTTTGGTAACTTATCTTTGATAACAAGTTATAGATCTTTAAATGATGGCGTGTACGGGATGCCAATCAGTAAAATTATTTTGCATTGTAATGATAAACATAATATTGAAGAAATGAAGGAAAAAATAACCTAATTATGAAAGAATTTATATTGCATAATTCTTTAAATAATGGTTTGGAAATAAAAATAGTAAATATATTGGTAGAAATTAAATATGTTGTTTTAAGAATTAAGGGAGATTTTTATTTATGTTTCCTTTTTTTGAATTTGAAAAATGGAAGTTGATAATTCTGATTAAAGAAAAATAGCTATATAAGGAAAAAAACCACTGGTGACCTTTAAGGACTGTTTGATAATCTTTTCTTTTTTAATTGCTGATAAATTTTATTTATGAATGTCACTTCATTATTTAACTTTACATTGCTGTATTCATGGACTATAATATTATTTGTATGGTTTATTTAAAAGTCCAAAGCTAGATTCCATATTTACTTTCATTGTCTTTTATTTTATGGATTTAATATGCTTATTTAAATATTCTATTAAAATATATCTGATTTAAATATATGCATATTAATGTATAAATTATACACATACATATATAAAATAGAGAAGATTGTATATTATATACTATATATATCAGTTCACTTCAGTTCAGGCGCTCAGTCATGTCCAGCTCTTTGCAACCCCATGGACTGCATACCAGGCTTCCCTGTCCATCACCAACTCCCAGAGCTTGCTCAAACTCATGTCCATCACATCGGTGATACCATCCAACCATCTCAGCTCATATATATATATGGAGTTTTTTAATTTTAGTTGTCCAATAACATTGAACAATGATGCTGATTTTTTTTTAACTTCTTAATGTTTTTCTTGATTTGAAACACTTCATTGATATCTCTTTGGCTATTTTTCTGTGATTCTGAAATGTCTCAATCAAAGCAAGACATTTATTTATTTCTACCTAATTTCCCTAATTTACAAGCTTCAAACATACAGAGAATTTGTAATTATTATACTTAAGAACCCTGATTAGTCTCTGTCCAGATTTGTTATTTACATTTTACCCCTGTGCTTTATTATTTCTGCCTGTTCTTTCTCTCTCCATATGTTTATATATATGTATACACATATCTGTATATGTATTCTATAATTGCATAATTATATATGCATGTGTATGTGTACATATAGATAATACAGCCCTGAATCTTTTGGGAATAAGGCATCATGCTTCTTTTTAATTTTTATTCATTTATTTTAAAAACTATTTTAATTGGAGGATAATTACTTTACACTATTGTGATGGTTTTTGCCATAAAGCAACAGGAGTCAGATACAGGTATACACGTGTCCTCCCTATCCTGACCCCCACCCACCTCCCTCTCCACCCTGGGTTGGCCCAGAGTGCCTGCTCTGCATGCTTGAAGTACTTTAGTGTGTATTTCCTAAGTACATTTTCCTATATAACTATAGTGCAATTTTAACCATTAAGACTATCATTTTAACAAAATGCTATCATGTGTTAGTAACTCACAGTACCTCGAGGATCACACGTGTATTTGGTTGTTATGTCTTTTTTAAACTTCAGTTTTTAATGACTTTGTCGAGTTCAGGTCAGATATTTTTAGACTTTCGTCAGTTTGCATTTGCCTGATATTTCCTAATGATTGATTCTGTTTGCACATTTTTGGCAGACATACCACAGAATGATGTTGTGTCCTTCTCAAGTGCATCATACTTGGAGACTTGTTTTGTGGGTTTGTTCCATTTTGATGACTTTTCCTTGATCATTTATTTAAGGTGGTCTTGTTTCTCCATTGAAGGTTACTGTTTTCTCGATTGTAATTAATAAGTGATTTGAGGGAAGATACTTTAAGACTATGGAAATATCCTGTTTGTCAACACACTTTCACCTACAAGTGCTAATCCAGAGATATTTCCCTGACTTAATCAGTTAATTATAATAATATTAACAATATGTGTTTAATGTTGATTTTCTAACTCTAAGGTGTATTCTGTGCAAGGAGTTTTCCAATTCTTCCTTATATACTTTATTCATTTATTTTATTTATAATTTATATTCTGTAATGAAGTTAACCCTTTATGATAATTATTTATTCTGATTTTCCAACTTCCCAGATTTGACTTGTGCGAATTTCCTTAAGCTGAGGCCAGGGTCCTTTCGAAATAGCCCTATCATTTATTTTTTTCTATTTTCTGGCTGCTTTGCACATGGCATGTGGGATTTCAGTTCCCTCACCAGTGATCAAATGCATGCCCCCTGCAATGGAAGCGTGGTGTATTAGTGACTGGACCGCCAGGAAAATCCCAGCCCCACCATTTAAAAATGCCTTACTCCTCCCTGAGGGAAAAACAACAAAAAAGGCATCACCTTGAATTCTATATCTTTTTAAATATTCTCTCTATCTTTGTGTTCTAATATGTCAGGATAGTTTTTCAACACTATCAGAGTTTCAGTGGACTTTCGGCTGGTGAATTTTATGTCACTCTTAGGACCTTTGCTTTCTTTTCTTCTCTCCCTCAGTTTCTAGACCCTTTAGATCACTGTAATACAGCTTGAAAGATACTTCTCTTAGAAATTGGTGTTTAATTTTCTGTTTACTGGTAATCTGACATTTTTATTGCCCTCCAACTTCTAGTTATGCTGAAGGCCTAGAATTTGTGTGTTTTTATTTGTTTTTGTTGGCTGTATATTTTACAGTATGTGTGGAAAGTTTCAGATTTAGGTGGCTATTATTACCACAACTACCTCAAATTCCAGGCCCATATTTTTTAAGCATTCCACAAAACATATTGGTATTTTAAGTTATTTGCCATATGCCATGATGTAACCAGACTTTGTGGGCTGCATTGCTTTACCTTTAGTGGTCATCGTTCTCTTAACCTAGACTACTTAAATTGAAAGCTTTTTTCTTTATTATTATAATTATTTTAGTGACTAGCACACCACTTAACCCAGAAGTTGTGTCTCTGAAAAATATGTCCACTATAAACAAAAAAATTATGATCTGAGATGATTGAACCTTATGATTATGTATCAGCCAATTGTATTTTAAAAAATTCTCCTTTAGATTTAAAAATTATCAGCTATGTATTTAAATACCTGGAAATTCAAGCCCCTGACTTTTAAAAATGTATATGTAGCTAGAAATAAGGTATCTAATCGATAACATCTGATTATGACAATGTCATGAAATGTAGTTAGAAGCAGTCACTTAAACTAATGAAATATGCTCTTGGAACATAATTAATATCATTCTTTGAGTTTCACTGCAAAGAGGTCTAATCATAGTTGGTAGGTAAGGGAGGTTTGGATGGGGAGCCAAACATTCTGATGCTTGAAAATTGCAGAGTAGGAGAGAGTCTGCAAATTAGGAATGAGATGAGTGCAGGAGGCATGTCTCATGCGAGAGCAGCAATCATTTTTCTGCTCTCTGGAAGCTGTGAACCCAGGCTTAAGATATATTTGCTCTTTCAAAAAAAAGATAGAAATTAGGACTCTTATGAGAAATTGCTTGCTTTTGAACATTTTTTTAATATTTTAATATCATGGTGTAGAATTTTTTTTTTTAATTGCCTTATACCAGTTTTGGTTGTTATGTCCCAGTTTGCAGCTTCTGCTCTGCATGAGGTGTAGGGACTAGTAGGTGTTGTAGTGAGAAGAAATTGAGGTTGAAGTGGTGGCTCAATGCCCAGGATCACTGCTTCTTAGCTGTGTCAAATTGGGCAAGTCATGGGATTAAGGTTAGTTTGAATTCTCTTGTCTAGGAGGATGACTATGCTACAGCATGAGGGAATACACAAATCTGCCAGTTGTTATAACTTTGTAATTCTATGAAACAATATGTGAATGTGAGTTTGTATGTCTCTTCTATTTAAACTCTGAGTTTTAAACTTAGAAAAATGAAATTTATAAAAATACAGGGTTCCATAAAATTTCTTGATTTACTCTTGACATTTACCTATGAACAGTAACTATCTCTAGTTTCATTTTATCTGAGAAGCTCTCTGTTGAGCATTAGTACAATCATTCATTCCCGTGCAAGGCAGAGGCCAGTGCCATCCTCTTGTCTTTCACACACTAGAAGATCGATTAATTAGATGTTCTACTCATAATGCCTGTTCTGCTTGTTGAACTGTTGATTTGCTAAGCTGGTATTTCTGCTTCGTCCTACAAGGAGCCAAATCTCTGGGCAGAAATTCTATTAGCTGCTGAGAACTAATGCCTCTCTAAAGATGCTTGCTACTTAATTTTTATTTGTATTGTCTATAGTGTGTTTGAACTCTCGGAAGCAACACATTGTACTTTGAAGTGTTACTTTAATTATCATTAAGTTGTGTTTTGTTTTATTTCATTTGAACAGTTCTTTTATAAAACAGCATATCCAGAAGCATAAAATTCACTTATGTTTTGAAATATTTTGTACTTCAAAATTACTGTGCTTTCCCATACATCTTTCCTTTAAACAAACATGTTAATTAATGAAATCTGATTAAATAACTTTCTCCTTATAATTAGCCCTCTGGGAAAAAAAAGAAATAAATGTTTGTTTATTTTTGTGAGGTGTGCAAGTGGCATGTCTGAGCTTTTCTCAGTACATAGTTTTCAATTAGAATTGAAGCACATTTACAAAGTGAATCAGTTTATTCTCTGAATAAATTAAGCAAAATTCTCCTCTGACTCAGGGATCTTCATTTATTAGACAGAAATACATTTTCAAAACTTAAATTATGTAGCAACCACCTAAAAACTCCAACTAAATTGACTTACAAACACCTCATATTTTTGAATCGCTCTTACGTTATTCTGCTTCATTCTGGGGGCCTGTGTTTCTTACATGGATTTTGAAAGTCCACATGCAGACTCATCTCAAGAGTGTCCTCCTTGACTGATGTGTAGAAGATCTGCATATAGTTTGGGAACATTTGTGTTCATCAGCCCACTATAATATGCTAGATGTCTAATCGATATTTTGCAAAACCTTATTTCAGTATGTTAAAATATGTGATGTCTGAATGAGTGTCGGTTTGGATTAGAGTTTCTGTGACCTTGGCAAATTGCTTACTCTTCTGTATTTCTTTCTTTTCACAGATGCATTTTGTAGGAGTATTCTGAGGATGAATGTTTGCAAATCATTCTGAAATTGCCAAGTGCCACATACAGTAAGTAATATGTATTTTTATTTTTCCACTCAATTGCAGTCATGCTGAATAAATTTGGCACACAATCATAAAAGAATACATTTCTATTTACAGTTCTTGATATTTGTGAATACTGAGGAAAAATGTACATAAAAGAGAAAAATTTGAGCTATTTGCTAGTCTCAATTAAGTTGCATAATTTCATGATTTCTGATGACTGATTTACTTTTGTTCTATGTACATAACTGGTACATAATTTTTATCACTTATTATTTAAGTGAGTCTTTTTCCTTTTAATCATATGTTGAGAAGCATGTAGAAAAAATTAGTGTTATTAGCCAGTGTTGCTATGGAAATTTTAAAGAGGAGTATTGAATTAAATATTTGAATTTTCTGAGGATTAAGATTTGCTGTGTATCAGGCAGTTTATGTATTTTGTCTTAATTCTCTGCCAAATATTTAAAGATCACTATTCTTATTCCCATTTTGTAAATGAGAAAATTGAGATCCAAGATGTTTTAATACCTGCTCAGTATCTATTCAAAGTGAAGTCATTGGCTTTGATGAAAACACAGGCTTTTAAAAAAATATTACCTTCACCAATAACTTAGAAAAAGTAAAATTAATTTAAGAGTCTGAATATTTAAGAATACAAATATTTTCTAATTATTTCTTTGGATTTTTGTTTTGTGTAAGCAGTATCACAGAAGTGTTACAGATTTTTTTTTTCTGTATTGTCTGTCATTACTTCCGTTTCAAATAATGTTTCCAATTCCTGACTTAGATTGCTTTAACTAGTAGTTAATAAGTGAAAATAACTCGATTCTGAAAGAAAGTTTATAAATCATCTAAATTATTCTTTGATGAAAAGTGTTCAGAATTAGACTTGTGAAGCTCTCTGAAAGTCCTGTTTAATACTGAAAAAAACCCACGAGTCCTCTTATATTATTATTTTAGAGTTGAAAGGAACCATAAGATCATAGAGTCCNACATCTTTCCTTTAAACAAACATGTTAATTAATGAAATCTGATTAAATAACTTTCTCCTTATAATTAGCCCTCTGGGAAAAAAAAGAAATAAATGTTTGTTTATTTTTGTGAGGTGTGCAAGTGGCATGTCTGAGCTTTTCTCAGTACATAGTTTTCAATTAGAATTGAAGCACATTTACAAAGTGAATCAGTTTATTCTCTGAATAAATTAAGCAAAATTCTCCTCTGACTCAGGGATCTTCATTTATTAGACAGAAATACATTTTCAAAACTTAAATTATGTAGCAACCACCTAAAAACTCCAACTAAATTGACTTACAAACACCTCATATTTTTGAATCGCTCTTACGTTATTCTGCTTCATTCTGGGGGCCTGTGTTTCTTACATGGATTTTGAAAGTCCACATGCAGACTCATCTCAAGAGTGTCCTCCTTGACTGATGTGTAGAAGATCTGCATATAGTTTGGGAACATTTGTGTTCATCAGCCCACTATAATATGCTAGATGTCTAATCGATATTTTGCAAAACCTTATTTCAGTATGTTAAAATATGTGATGTCTGAATGAGTGTCGGTTTGGATTAGAGTTTCTGTGACCTTGGCAAATTGCTTACTCTTCTGTATTTCTTTCTTTTCACAGATGCATTTTGTAGGAGTATTCTGAGGATGAATGTTTGCAAATCATTCTGAAATTGCCAAGTGCCACATACAGTAAGTAATATGTATTTTTATTTTTCCACTCAATTGCAGTCATGCTGAATAAATTTGGCACACAATCATAAAAGAATACATTTCTATTTACAGTTCTTGATATTTGTGAATACTGAGGAAAAATGTACATAAAAGAGAAAAATTTGAGCTATTTGCTAGTCTCAATTAAGTTGCATAATTTCATGATTTCTGATGACTGATTTTACTTTTGTTCTATGTACATAACTGGTACATAATTTTTATCACTTATTATTTAAGTGAGTCTTTTTCCTTTTAATCATATGTTGAGAAGCATGTAGAAAAAATTAGTGTTATTAGCCAGTGTTGCTATGGAAATTTTAAAGAGGAGTATTGAATTAAATATTTGAATTTTCTGAGGATTAAGATTTGCTGTGTATCAGGCAGTTTATGTATTTTGTCTTAATTCTCTGCCAAATATTTAAAGATCACTATTCTTATTCCCATTTTGTAAATGAGAAAATTGAGATCCAAGATGTTTTAATACCTGCTCAGTATCTATTCAAAGTGAAGTCATTGGCTTTGATGAAAACACAGGCTTTTAAAAAAATATTACCTTCACCAATAACTTAGAAAAAGTAAAATTAATTTAAGAGTCTGAATATTTAAGAATACAAATATTTTCTAATTATTTCTTTGGATTTTTGTTTTGTGTAAGCAGTATCACAGAAGTGTTACAGATTTTTTTTTTCTGTATTGTCTGTCATTACTTCCATTTCAAATAATGTTTCCGATTCCTGACTTAGATTGCTTTAACTAGTAGTTAATAAGTGAAAATAACTCGATTCTGAAAGAAAGTTTATAAATCATCTAAATTATTCTTTGATGAAAAGTGTTCAGAATTAGACTTGTGAAGCTCTCTGAAAGTCCTGTTTAATACTGAAAAAAACCCACGAGTCCTCTTATATTATTATTTTAGAGTTGAAAGGAACCATAAGATCATAGAGTCCTAGACTCTGTGAGCTCAAATTCCTTGTTTGATGAACTGGGATAATCTGGCGTACAATTCAAAATAAAATTTCCAAAAAACGGAGAGACAGTAATGGCAACACTGATAAATAAATAAATAAATAAATGTTGTTTTGCAGTGTAACTACTTTTTCAAAAAGGTGGCATGGTGTAGTCATGGTGTAGTGTTTTAAGAATTTTGACTCTGGATTCAGACCACCTGGGTTTAAATTCTGGTTTTATCACTTATTCAGTGTTTCAGCTGTGAAACTTTGAGTAAATTACTTAATGCATCTTTAAAATGAGTAAAAATTAGGAACTACTTAATTTGTGGTGAGTTTATACATGTAAACTATAGCACAGTTCCAACTGCATAGTTAATGGTCAATAAATGTACATGGTTATTACATTGGGACTGATTCATTGGATATTTCAATTTAAGTTAATTCAAGATGCTTATAATAATAACCGTCTTAACTTCATGATTACGTCATATAAAATATACAACAAAGTTGCTCAGCAAACACTGTCAATTGACATGCTCAGAAGGAAACTAAACTTTAGCCTCCTTCATACACAAATTAAGATGCTCTTAGTAGCTACTTTTCCTCCTTTGAACTTTTAGTGAAGAAGCAAACTATTTAGTCAAACAGAATGTATGTCCTATTCTGTGATGGTTGCAAATGTAGGCCCAAAGTGTGTTTGTGTGCTCTTTGAATATGAGAGGTGGGGAATTTTGTGTTTATGGAATCTTAAACGCTTGTTTTGAAGGAGGCCAGGAAAACTTATAGATACAAAATAAAGAAAATTGTTAAAACGATTGTCAAATAATTGGGGAAAATCTCATCCAATGTTTTGTTAAACAGTTCATGGAAATTGAAGAGCTGTAGGCAAGAAAAAAATCCATATTAAGTATCGATTCTATCCCATGTACCTTACATTCAATATCTCAGTTAATCTAAGCAATAACATAATGAGGTAGGTATGTTATTGCCTCCATTCTTCATATGAGGGAAATGCACCACAGAAAATTTAAATCTATCATTCATGGCAGCAAAGCTTGAGGTTGATCTAATCTTTTAATATAAATTTATTTATTATTCATATTTTGGCTGTGCTGGGTCAACAAACAGCAAGGGCATTTCTCTAGTTGTGGCTAGCAGGGGCTACTCTTTAGTTGCAACGCACAGGCTTCTCACTGCAGTGGCTTCTCGTGCTGCAGAGTGGGGACTCTAAGATGCACAGACTTCAGTAGTTGTGACCCACAGGCTCAGTAGTTGTAGCTCCTGGGCCTAGAGCACAGGGTCAGTAGTTGTGGCCCTGTGACATGTAGGATCTTCCTGGACCAGATATTGAACCCATTTCTCCTGCATTGGCAGGTGGATTCTTTACCACTGATCCACCAGGGTAGCCCTGATCTAATTTGTTTTATTGAAGCATAATTGTCATAAACATTGTATTTGTTTCAGGTATACAATATGATTCAGTATTTGTATATATTGCAAAATGATCACCACAATAAGTTTGCTGCTGCTGCTGCTAAGTTACTTCAGTCGTGTCTGACTCTGTACGACGCCATAGACAGCAGCCTACCAGGCTCCCCCGTCCCTGGGATTCTCCAGGCAAGAACACTGGAGTGGGTTACCATTTCCTTCTCCAATGCATGAAAGTGAAAAGTGAAAGTAGAGTCGCTCAGTCATGTCCGACTCTTAGCGACCCCATGGACTGTAGCCTACCAGGCTCCTCCCTCCATGGAATTTTCCAGGCAAGAGTACTGGAGTGGGGAGCCATTGCCTTCTCCGAAAATAAGTTTAGTTAACATCTATAGCTATACATCCTTATAAATTTTTTTTTTCCTGTTATGAGGACTTTTAAGATTTACTCTTAGGAACTTTCAAATATGCTATAATTTTATTAATTACAGTCACCATGCTGTATATCACATTCCCATGACTTTTTTATTTTAGAGCTGGATGTTTATGCTTTTGATCCCTATCACCTGTTTCTCCCACCCCTCACCTTCTCTTTTGGCAATCACCAATCTGTTCTCAGTATCTATGAACTTGGGTTGTTTGTTTTTAAATTCAACATGTAAATGAGATGATATGGTATTTATCTTTCTCTGCCTGACTTATTTCACTTAAGATAATACCCTCAAGATCTATTCATGCTGTTGCATATGGCAAGATTTCATTCTTTTTCATGGCTAAATAGTATTCCACACATATGGCATGTATATATACATATACACACATGTGTCATAAATATACCACATCTTCTCTAGCCATTCACTCATCAGTGGACACTTGTGTTGTTTCATATCTTGACCATGGTAAATAAAGCTGCAGTGATTGTGGAGTTGCATATATCTTTTCAGGTTAGCAGTTTCATTTTCTTCTGATAAATAGCCTGAAATGGAATTGCTGGAGCATGTGGTATTACTATTTGTAATTTTTTGATAATCTTCCATGCTATTTTCCACAGTGGCTGCATGAATCTACATTTTCAGAAACAGTGTACGTGGGATTCCTTTTTTCCAAATTCTTGCCAGCATTTATTATTTCTTGTCTTTTTGATAGTAGCCATTCTAATATGTGTGAGATGATACCTCCTTGTTGTTTTGACTAGTATTTTCTTGATGATTAGTGATGTTGAGAATCTCTTCCTGTGTTTCTTTACCATCTGTATATCTTCTTTGAAAAAAATGTCTATTTGAATCTTCTGGTTTTTTTTTAAGAGATTGATCTAATGCTATAGCTTTATTTCTTTATCCTCTTAATCCAATATTAAGCACTAAAATACAGTGACTGGTCTTTCTTTATTTGCATAAAAACCTTACTCTTCAACCTCAGATCATAGATGTTAATTCTTTAGTAAATAAGTAGTTGATGATTGAATTTCAACTAAACAACAATTGCCTTATACTAAATGTTGGTAGGACCACTCAGCAACCCAAAGCTGCCTTGAAAAAATGCTGCATGAGTAAAGAAATCTTGGGGGGAAAAAGTTTTTTCCCTAAGGCCGTAGACCTATTTTATGCTTCTATTAATCTTACTTCTTAGAACTTGAAGTTACTGGCTGCACCCTTGCAGTTCTTCAGCTACTTCACACAATGCAGAGAGGTTCAAATGGGAGAGTCCATCTTGACTTAATCCTCCTTCCTATTCATCATTTTCAGATGTGTCTGAGCTCAAGCACATCCTTTACAACANTTAGCTGACTCAATAGAAAAGACCCTAATGGAAAAGACTGAAGGCAGGAGGAGAAGGGGACAACGGAGGCTGAGATGGTTGGATAGCATCACTGACTTAATGGACATGAGTTTGAGCAAGCTCCCGGAGATGGTGAAGGACAAGGAAGCCTGGAGCACTGCAGTCCATGGGGTCACAAAGAGTCGAACACAGCTGAGAGACTGAACTACAATAAGGCTTTTAGCAGCCTCAGTCACAATTAGAGGATGGGGACTACATTTAAGTAATCAGATTTCTAAGGCAGGATGGTGTACGTTAAAATACACAGGATCTATCATGAAACAGAGCCGGGTTCTGATTCAGCTCTGCAAATTACTAGCTATGTGACCTTGAGCGAGGTCCTTATCCTAACTGGTCCTACTTTTTCAGCTGTAAAAGGACATCATATTAATAGTGACTTCTTGAAATATTTTTTGTGAAGATATATGCAAAGGGTCTGTCACATAGGAGAAGATTAATAAATGATATGTTTTATTTCACCCACCTATATTAATATAAATTCAGTTATTTAAAGGAGGGCAGAGTCTATTCATGCCTAGTACTGACTGAGAGGGTAGAAAGGCAGTTTGTCTTATTTCTCCTGTGTAAAGCTTTTTCTCTTAGAGGGGNGTCACATAGGAGAAGATTAATAAATGATATGTTTTATTTCACCCACCTATATTAATATAAATTCAGTTATTTAAAGGAGGGCAGAGTCTATTCATGCCTAGTACTGACTGAGAGGGTAGAAAGGCAGTTTGTCTTATTTCTCCTGTGTAAAGCTTTTTCTCTTAGAGGGGATGGAAAGTCTCAATTTCTCCCCTTAAATAGATCAATTTTATCCTGTGAACTCTACTGAAATATTGCTCAAGATTTAGGCTTAGGATAACACTTTATATAATATCAAAGCAAGAAACAGATAAAAAGAGTTCTAGTTTGAATTTTACTCGTGGAAGTTATGAAACTTGGGAAAGTCATCAGAACCTACTAGCTGATAAATAGGTGGTCAACCTTAACTACCTATTTCATCTTAAACCACCACAATTCTATGCAGTTCTATTTGCCCTAGACAGATAGTTCTTCTTGTCAAAAGATCTATCCCAAAGTCTAGCAAATACATGATAAATGTTTATTATTTTAAACAAAGTTGAATTTTTATAGGAACTACCTTTGTGTAGAGGCTTTGCCAAGTCCTGAAATGAAACAATAGGATTCATTAAACCACATGGTGTTGTGTGTTAGAAAACTGGCTTCACATTCTGACTGGGAAGATTCCTGGCTTAGATGAGTGTGTCATTTGGGGCAAGTCACTTAAACTCTCTGAGCCTTAGATTGGACAATGTATTTTACAGCCATGATGAGCAGCAAATGATATAAGAAAATATAAAAGTACTTTTAAAAATGGTACAAGTTTAGTGCTAAGCTCTTTAGAAGGTCCAGCAGATAAAGTATAGAAAGTATCCTCGTTCTTCGGTATGGAGATTGTATGGTGTTAAAATACAATAAAATAAAGTAAATAAGTAAAATAAAGTACAATAAAGTATATGAAATAAAGTACAATAAAGTAAAATAAAATACATTTTATAAATAAAATGCAGTAAAAATAAAGCCAGTAAAGACCATTGCTTTAAAGTTTGTGTTAGATTTTGCCAGTCAATTTTTCTGTCCATGTTATGTTGGAGGAAGTGGTGGGTCTAGTGTGTTCTGGCCCACAGAGGCCAGAACAGCGTATACTTCATGACTCTGTGTATGAAGTCTGTCCTTGAGGTGAATTTCCAGATGTGATATTTCTCTGCATCCAAAGCATTCTGCTTGCGACCCGGTGAGGCTAAAACAAATAGCAAATCATCTGCAATGCCTGGCTATTAGGGCTGTCTGCGCTCCTCAGTGTGCTCAGCTGAATTGACAGTTAAGCCTCCTTCTCTATAAAAAGCAAGTTGCTAGTAAAAGCATGGTTGCCATATGACAAAATCGTCTCTATTGTTAGACTGCTTAAATGTAACTACAATGCCTGGTCTTTAAGAAGATGTTATGTTCTTTAATGAAAAGCTAGAGATCATTTTGGCTTTCAAACATACATCAAGGTTATATAGCCCCTATTTCTGTATGTGTATGTCTATTTACTTTGTCAGCACCTTTTAAAACTAGAAGCATGCCACATGTATGTTAAATTATGCCCTAATATAAGTATACAGATTGATGGATTTTGACATAGTATGTACTGTGTTATTACTACCCGGATCAAGATATAGAGCATTTCCAATCCCCAGCAAGTTCCCCTTTAAATCTTCTCCCCATCAATAACCTTTTGGTTTATCATATTCTTTAAAACGTTGGCTTTATGATAATGAGCATCTGAAAAGGTAGGAAGGTTTTTGAAGGGCAATCCAATCTCTTGAAAAACGTGGAAAATATTGATAATTGTTTCAAAACAGAGAAGCCTCTGAACAATGATGAATAGTGCCATGAACTATAGTAATAATATTGAAGGCANTACAATAAAATAAAGTAAATAAGTAAAATAAAGTACAATAAAGATATGAAATAAAGTGCAATAAAGTAAAATAAAATACATTTTATAAATAAAATGCAATAAAAATAAAGCCAGTAAAGACCATTGCTTTAAAGTTTGTGTTAGATTTTGCCAGTCAATTTTTCTGTCCATGTTATGTTGGAGGAAGTGGTGGGTCTAGTGTGTTCTGGCCCACAGAGGCCAGAACAGCGTATACTTCATGACTCTGTGTATGAAGTCTGTCCTTGAGGTGAATTTCCAGATGTGATATTTCTCTGCATCCAAAGCATTCTGCTTGCGACCCGGTGAGGCTAAAACAAATAGCAAATCATCTGCAATGCCTGGCTATTAGGGCTGTCTGCGCTCCTCAGTGTGCTCAGCTGAATTGACAGTTAAGCCTCCTTCTCTATAAAAAGCAAGTTGCTAGTAAAAGCATGGTTGCCATATGACAAAATCGTCTCTATTGTTAGACTGCTTAAATGTAACTACAATGCCTGGTCTTTAAGAAGATGTTATGTTCTTTAATGAAAAGCTAGAGATCATTTTGGCTTTCAAACATACATCAAGGTTATATAGCCCCTATTTCTGTATGTGTATGTCTATTTACTTTGTCAGCACCTTTTAAAACTAGAAGCATGCCACATGTATGTTAAATTATGCCCTAATATAAGTATACAGATTGATGGATTTTGACATAGTATGTACTGTGTTATTACTACCCGGATCAAGATATAGAGCATTTCCAATCCCCAGCAAGTTCCCCTTTAAATCTTCTCCCCATCAATAACCTTTTGGTTTATCATATTCTTTAAAACGTTGGCTTTATGATAATGAGCATCTGAAAAGGTAGGAAGGTTTTTGAAGGGCAATCCAATCTCTTGAAAAACTTGGAAAATATTGATAATTGTTTCAAAACAGAGAAGCCTCTGAACAATGATGAATAGTGCCATGAACTATAGTAATAATATTGAAGGCAGTCAACTATACACTCACTGGAAACAGAATTGCAGTGTGGAAACCTCATGATATTCTATCCAAATCTTCCACCTGCTAACCAAAAAATAGAGCCACCATGCAGCCTGGTGAGTGTTCCATCAGTCATGTTGCCTGGCAACCTCAGCTAGTATGAGAGACACCCAATTGAGCAGCAGAGAGTAAAACTAGAAGGTATCTTGGAAACAGTAGGGTCCAGTTGAAAAAGAGGGAGGGAGGATGATGAGAGAGAGAGGAATAAAAAAGGAGTAACTTGACCATGGATCCATGTTAGTCATGACCATGAACAGTTGTTGTTTTTCATTTTCTCTCTAGTAACATGCAACTAGCTTAGAGCAAAATCCTTCAGGTTTCTTCTTCCTTCACTGTGCTTTTCTTCTCTGCTGCATCTGCAGGTGTGAGTGCAAAGGTTTGGCAAGATACATCATTATTAATTTTTTAGGAGGGAAGAATGTTAATAGTCATTTTCGGCACATTCAAATCATGTTAACTAAGAGTTCACTGAGATTGGCATCATGCAGTATTCTGTTTGCTTCAGTCATACTTAATCTGGTTTTTAAATTAATATACTTTTGCTAAAAAATGAAAAGTAAAGGAGATCAAGCCAGTCAGTTCTAAAGGAAGTCAACCCTGAATATTCATTGGAAAGACTGGTGCTAAAGCTACAATACTTTGGTCACCTGATGTGAAGAGCAGACTCATTGGAAAAGACTCTGATGCTGGGAAAGATTGAAGGTAAAAGAAGATGAGGGTGGCAGAGAATGAGATGGTTAGATAACATCACCAACTCAGTAGACATGAATTTGAGCAAACTCCAGGAGATTTGGTGATGGGGAAGGACAGGGAAGCCTGGGAGCTGCAGTCCATGGGGTTGCAAAGAGTTAGACACAACTTAACAGCTGAACAATAGCAACAATAAAATAAAATACCTTCCATCTAGAGTAAACCCCTTTCATGGAAGGCATGAAGGAATAGTGAGGGAGACATGCCTCAGTCCCTCTAGGGGGACATCAGAAATGATATACACCAGGCACACAGGGTGAGAATCTGAGATGACAACTTTAGCTGAGTCCTCTACTTTGAGACACAATTTTTATGTATTTTTCTAGGAGATATCTTCCATTCTCCATAATTTGATATAAAACTTTTGCTGCTGTCCTGTGCTCTAACCTCACATTACTCTCCTTCCTTCCTTAAAAGATTACATGCAGAGAAAATAGCATCTGTGGATTACAAGGTTCCTGCTAATTTACCTCTGTCCATAAATTCTTTCATTTTTTGTTCCCAGTGCGTCTTCCTCCATTAGGCAGTGCCATCACACATGCTCCTGACCTTATACCTGTATATATCCAAAGAGTCCGAGTCCTGACTCAAATGGCTATTTTCTTCCTCTTCTGTATCTTCAGTTTTCTCCCTGTCTCCAAATTTCCTTCACTGGCATTAAAGAGGTAAAAATATTTTTCTGCTTAAAAGCAAAAGAGTATCTATTCACAAATCCTCCCTTCATTCCAAGTCCACCTTTAGCTGCATGTTACCTCTTATCTCTACTCAGAGTTAAATGTTTCCAAGAATTGTCTATATTCTTTGTTTTAAGCCTGCATCCTCCATTCACACCTCAACACATGAAGCTTGCTTTCTCAGCTTGTCTGAAACTGTTCTTTCTTAGGTCACTGAAATTAGTCTTGGAGCTATGCATAGTCTACAGTTCTTTGCTCTCTTAGCATGATTTTGTACCGTTAATCATGCTTTCTATTTTTCAGTATTCTTTCTATTGGAATTATAACACTATACTCTCATTATTTTCTCTTCTCTTGATTGCCCTTGCCCAGTTGAACTTGTGGGCTTATCTTTCTTTAAATTGGACTCTATAGGATTCTTTGTGGATATTTCCATGGCTTTAATTAACATTGGTTTGCTAACCCCCTCATCTTTTCGGTTCAGTTCATTTCAGTTCAGTCACTCAGTCGTGTCCAACTCTTTGTGACCCTATGAATCACAGCACTCCAGGCCTCCCAGTCCATCATCAGCTCCTGGAGTTCACTCAGACTC
>SJYA01000487.1:177470-211975 GCA_006410615.1 Neotragus moschatus
TATGCTGTCTAGGTTGGTCATAACTTTTCTTCCAAGGAGTAAGCATCTTTTAATTTCATGGCTGCAGTCACCATCTGCAGTGATTTTGAAGACCCCCAAAATAAAGTCTGACACTGTTTCCACTGTTTCCCCATCTATTTCCCACAAAGTGATGGGACCGAATGCCATAATCTTCGTTTTCTGAATGTTGAGCTTTAAGCCAACTTTTTCACTCTCCTCTTTCATTTTCATCAAGAGGCTTTTTAGTTACTCTTCACTTTCTGCCATAAGGGTGGTGTCATCTGCATATCTGAGGTTATTGACATTTCTCCCAGCAATCAGGGTTCTTCCAGCCTAGTATTTCTCATGATGTACTCTGCATAGAAGTTAAATAAGCAGGGTGACAATATACCTTGATGTACTCCTTTTCCTATTTGCAACCAGTCTGTTGTTCCATGTCCAGTTCTAACTGTTGCTTCCTGACCATATAGGTTTCTCAAGAGGCAGGTCAAGTGGTCTGGTATTCCCATCTCTCTCAGAATTTTCCACAGTTTATTGTGATCCACACAGTCAAAGGCTTTGGCCTAGTCAATCAAGCAGAAATAGATGTTTTTCTGGAACTCTCTTGCTTTTTTGATGATCCAGCGGATATTGGCAAATTGATCTCTGGTTCCTCTGCCTTTTGGAAAACCAGCTTGAACATCAGGGAGTTCAAAGTCCACATACTGCTGAAGACTGGCTTGGAGACTTTTGAGTATTACTTCCTAGCATGTGAGATGAGTGCTATTGTGCGGTAGTTTGAGCATTCTTTGGCATTGCCTTTCTTTGGGATTGGAATGCAAACTGACCTTTTGCAGTCCTCTGTCCACTGCTGAGTTTTCCAAATTTGCTGGCATATTGAGTGCAGCACTTCACAGCATCATCTTTCAGGATTTGAAACAGCTCAACTGGAATTCCATCACCTCCTCATCTTTTACCTCTCCAGAAATTCAACTTCTATATTCACCTGCCTCTGGGAGTGCCAGTTTATGTCCCATGAGTGCATGCATGTTAAGTCACTTAGTTGTGTCTGACTCTTTGCAACACTATGGATGGCTGCCTACCAGGCTCTGCTGTCCGTGGGCTGCCGTGCCCTCCTCCAGGGCATCTTCCCAACCCAGAGATCGAACCCGTGTCTCTTAATCTAACCTGTATTGGTAGATGGGTTCTTTACCACTAGTGACACTTGGGAAGCTCTTTATGTCTAATAGGTGCCTCAAAATCATCAAAGTCTACTGACAAATTTATGAATGCTCCTGATTTTTCTATAAAATATTTAAATTTAAGATATATTAAATGATGGAATGCATAAAGAACAAAATAAAAATAATAAACTTGATATCTTATCAGTGGATCTGCTTTTAACAGGTCTTTGATTTTATCTGGAAATATTGGGTGGCCCCAACATTTTTGTGGATACAGAAAAACCCAAGCAATGTTTTGGTCAAGCAATATTATACTAAAAGCTCTGGGAGGTAAAAAGCCCGAAGCATCTAGCAGAGGGTTGACAGCCTTTAGGTACTTAAGTTTGCCAGATAAATGAAGTAAATAGCTTATATTTCAATGAATCTTAAATGCTTTTGTCTTTCTGAGTCGTATGAACAATTTTGCTCATTGTAATACTGATCATGATAGTAGCAATGGCTGAAATGTACTGGCTAGTTGTTATGTGCCAATTCTTCTTCTCGTTTTATGGGCATACTCTTTACCATGACTTTTCAAGTAGGGAGAGCTTTTATTGTTATTTTGTAAACCTGGGAGCAACTAGGCTTCACTGGCAAATTAACCTTACCAGTATCTCCAAATTAAAGTAAGGCAAAGACGGGACTTGAATTAACGTCTGTCTAATACCCCAACCATGCTACTAATGCTTAATTTTAAGAAAAAACAACAGTTTATATATTTCTGGCTCTTTCACACAAATGTTCATTGTTCTGATATTTTGGCTGTTTTTTAGCATCTTCAGTGTCTTAGTAGTGGCACATAATTACAAATATTGTCTTTCTTAAGTATCATCAATTGTAATTTTGGTTTTGATTGAAATGAAGAAAGAACTTAGAATATGTATTCAGATGCTGAGTAAGAAATGGAACCTCTGTAAAATTGCAAGTAGAGATTATAGAGAAATATTGGTATGCTCAAGAGAGAGTGATGGTGTTTATTGCATAGAAGAGGAAGAAACTACAGGAAAACTGGAAAAGAATGGGAAAAATAATTGACATGTGGAATAAACAACTGACAAATATATTCTACAAAGCCAATTGTAAATTGAAATGAAAAATCTTGGTTAGATGACTTTTCTAATTGGAAAAGGAGGAGACTATGGGGAGAAAATGAGATGAATAAAAAGGAATATAAGAAATATGATGAAGAGTACTGTGATTAAATCTGATCAAAAAGATATAATTTAATAAAGTGAGAGATTGTGAATAACCAGGAATTAAAATTGACATAAAGAAAAAAATATTCATGCTTTAGTTAATGGGTTTCATTGACTCAGACTGCTGCTTTTATACCTGTCTGCTGGAAATGTAAAGCAAAAAGAAAAATAAAGCATTGATTGCTGCTCTGCTGGGGTGGTGCTGAATTGATGTAGGAAATCTGAGAATTTTCATACTGATTATGGTTTTTTGCAAGAGAAGAATCATACCAGTATTTTCTTTCTCAGTTTGAACACTTTCATTCCACAGAAATTAACAGATAAGAGATTTTGGAGCAGAGGACACCTACTGATTTGTTCGGATGTCAATCACTAGTTGGAATTATTTATTCTGCTTATCAAAATCAAAAGAAAATATTATGGCTATTCAGCTACATAAACGGTAGAGCTTTTCCTTGGACTAACAGATGTTATTGATCTTGATGCTTTATATTTTTGCTCTTTGAGCTATGAAACTATAAAGCCTTTGCAAAAAATTTATGAGTAGTTTGCTTTCAGAATTTGAAACTTGACTTAAAAATAAGCGATAATAAGAAAAACTGTCTATTTACAACATTGTTTCTCGCTGCTATTATATAAACTATAAAAATACCATTTCTAGAAAGGAATCTAACCATTGAGGTTAATTTAAGTAGGGTGATAATCACTTTTCTCCTGTCCCTTTCTACTCCCTAGTCCCCTACCATATTCCCATTGCTAATATCTGGTGAATAACATGGAAAGAAACATTGTTTTCAGAAGTTGATTTAATTGCCAACAACAAGAACAATGTGGTACATGAATATATATTGTTTTGATGTCCTAGAGACATAATGTTATATAATTATTGCCTTAACGTGATAATTACGGTAACTTATGATAGTATTTTTGGATTGGACATTTAAAAACTGTAGTATAGATTATATTAGTTGTATACTACATCTGTGATTTTTCTTGTGATCTCCGAAAAAAGAAATATGCTGGGGTGCTTGCTTTTAACAAGGAGGTTTTCTTGCTCATGGTAGTTTGATTTTCAATCTAACCATTTTTGGCTAGATTATTATCTTAGTAATGATTATCTTAGCAATTATCTTAGTAATGATTTTTTTAAAATTACAGTATACTTTTAATATTGATACAAAACTGATTTTCTATAGCAGTAATCACTGTACTTCTCAGGTATTTCAATTAGCATGCCATTTTAATCTAAATCATGTATAAGGGAAGAGCATTTTAGGATTTGAGTAGATATGTCTTCAAAATATTACAATTTCTTTACATAAGTGAAATACAAAATCCATTTGTGTTGTCTCTTTTGTAAAGATTAGTTGGATTTGATGAAATACAGGCTGCGACAATGAGAGTGATTGGAAGTGAATAGTCTTCCCCACTTTTTATGCATGCGTGCATGCTCAGTCGCTTCAGTCTGTCTGACTCTTGGTGACCCCATGGACTGCAGTCCGCCAGGCTCCTCCATCCATGGGATTTTCCAGGCAAGAGTACTGGAGTGGGTGGTTCTGTCCTCCTCCAGGGGTCTTTCAGACCCAGGGATTGAACCCAGGTCTCTTGCATCTCCTGCACTGCAGGCAGACTCTTTACTGTTGGATTGCTTTTAACTGTTGGTCCTGATGATTTTAAAAGTGTATTTATTTGGAAGAAGGTCTACAAATACAAAGAAACAAGCAAAAATAGTTCCTGAATCTTGGGTGAGACCCCAGGTTTGAAAAGTTAGCCACTTTAATAAAAAAAGGAATGTGGAGTTGTAATAGAATATGGCATGTAGGGTGAACTTGTATCTTGCACATAATTCTGTAATACTGTAGACTAGCTGAAGAGAGAAATTCTGAAACAGAATCCTTAAGTCAAACTTTATTTTTAATGAAACGTTCTGCCCTCCTTTTCTTCTTTATTCCATTTTGTGAATAACTTTTGTTATATTTTATGGTAACTATGCATTCCTGTATATCGTATTTATAAATTATGCTGCCATAATTGTGCATAAACCTTTTCTTTAGTATGGGTTTTTTTTAACAAGGGAGTTTTGCAGTGGAGAAATCACTAGTTCAAAGTACAGGATTTTTTTTAAGAAAGCAGGTCAAAGGTCATTTTTAATAAATCACATTTCTTTCCAAAAAAATTTTTGCCAATTTACATTTCTACCTGTAAGGACCCATTTTATCCCGTCTTTAAAATTAAATTTCTCAAAAACAATATTTAGTTTTAATTTATAGTTCTTTAAGTGCACAATCCCTAATTAAAGGAATTTTAATATTTTCCCCAGATAATAGGGAAAATGTAGGTTTCTTTTCCACTTGCCTTATTATGTGCTTCTTAGATGTAATGGTAATCTCTGCTCAACTTTGGAATCTTGTAAAGAGGCATGTTTTTCTCTTTCTCATGTGTTTTTGGCAAATAACTTTACTTTATAATATTTCCATGTTTTCTATTATTGGATAATATAGTTCATTATATTAGATTGTTTTATATTGATTAAAAAGTTACAGTTTTTAACAATTTCAGATAACAAGATTACTTTGCTAATAAGATGAATTTTAATGCTTTAGGGATGTAATAATTTCACTTTAAATTAATTGGGGGCTAATTATTCAATATTCTGATTTTTAATTCTTTACCTGCTTCTTCCTTCTGATTGTCTACCTTTTGAGGCACTTAATATATGATTAAAAACTTCACCAGGAAGGGTGCAGGAAAAAAAAAAAAACCACCCAAAACCTGAAGCTGTAAATCAAACTATTATGTAGGGATACCGTAGTTTTTTTTTTTTTGAGTGGAAGAAGTTGAATATTTCACTTGTTAATATTTTTAAAATCTTAAGAAAAGTATGTCTTTCTCTCATGTATCAACTATGGTAAAAATTTTACTAAATAGAGATGACAAATAAAATTTTATTTATATTTGTGTAATTTTAAGATAGAATTTTAGAAAGCAGTTTTAGTTGGTTTTACTTCTGTAACTGTCTGTATCCTCTCCTTTGTACTGTTGGAGTCCTTTTGTGCCCTAGAGTTCTGGGGTTTTGCTTCATTATACTTTACTTTCTTTTCATCTCCCACTAATTGTCTGCTGGAGCAGAGTGACTCTGATGTACTTTTACAAGCTAATATGATACTATTATTCTTTATTTTCTACAAATAAACATTTGGAAGAATGTCTAGACAAGAAGTAGCCATACTACCATGCATATTTCAAAAGAGGAACACTTGTAATTCATTCCTTAATCTTTTGTTGTGAATAAATCAGAATCCTTAAGACCAGCTAAGAAGTAGGAAGCTGAGGTTAAGATTTTCTAATGGTTTACTGTCTGAGTGGCATTATTTATTTTCCTTGTAATCATGTTATTTATGGCAGAAGATGGCTAGCTTGCTGGTAAATGTCAACTGGAAACTGTCTAAATCCCCTACTGCTGTCTTAAATCTCTGGGTTTTATATCCAGATGAACATTTTGGATTCCTGTTTTCCTCTCTCATCAGCTATTAATGAATAAGCTTAATCCACTGGTATATCATGTTATAAAATGAATACTGAGTGCTCACGTTTCAGTGTGACTGCCTCTTTGCGACCTTATGGCCTGTGGCTCACCAGGCTCCTCTGTCCATGGGATTATCCAGGCAAGAATATTGGAGTGGGTTGCCGTGCCCTCCTCCGCAGGGTCTGTCTGACCCAGGGATCGAACCTGCATCTCATGTGTCTGCTGTACTACAGGCAGATTCTTTACCTACTGAGCAACCTGAGATGCCCAGAATGAATACTGAGCAGTTATTAAATACCTAAAGCAAAAGAAAGATGAGCATTTTTTAGGTGGATGAATATAGTTTTTAAAACTTAATTTCATTACTTTTTGAGGGTCATATATTGCTTTTTGCGAGGTTTTTCTGTGAAGACTTAATTTCAAGGAGATCAAACCAGTCAATCCTAAAGTAAATCAGTCCTGAATATTTGTTGGAAGGACTGATGCTGAAGCTGAAGCTCCAATACTTTAGTCACCTGATGGAAAGAACCGTCTCACTGGAAAAGACTCTGATACTGAGAAAGATGGAAGGTAGGAGAAGGGGATGACAGAGGACGAGATGGTTGGTTGGCATCACCAACTCAGTGGACATGAATTTGAGCAAAGTCTGGGAGATGGTGAAGGACAGGGAAGCCTGGTGTGCTGTAGTCCATGGGGTTGTGGAGTTGGACACGACTAATTGACTGAACACTGACAAGGTGGCACTAGTGGTAAAGGACCATCTGCCAGTGCAGCAGACTCAGGTTCAGTCCCTGGATGGGGAATATCACCTGGAGGAGGAAAAGGCAGCCCACGCCAGTACTCTTGCCTGAGAAATCTTGTGGACAGAGGAGCCTGGTGGGCTACAGTCCATGGAGTTGCAAAAGAGTCAGAAATGACTGAGTGTCTGAGTGACTGAACACACGTTGCTAGTAGAGTCTCATTAACATATATTTTAGACTTTAATATTCACAATATCGTCATAGAATGGTTATTCCTGTACCCAAGTGTGACTTAGAAGACCAATATGTAAAAAACTGCCTTGAAAAATAATGTCTATCTTATACACATTCTCTGTAAAGCTTCATCTTTCTTTCAACCTCTATGCACAATTTTTTTTATTACTGTATTCTCTTAACATTAATAGCTACAGATTATAATTATATGTTGAAAAGAGTTCCACATCTTGGAGTCATTCCAAATATTTCGCTTACATCTTTTCTTATCCCTACTCTGATGCTCTTGTCTGTCTCCCCTCCTGGGTCCTAAATAAGAAGGAAGAGATTGTATCTTTTTATCTGTTTTATCTTTAGTATCTAGCATCTGTATAGATAATCAATTTTATCTGTAGGATAAATGAAGGCTGTACATTACTTTTTATAATTAAAGCAATAGTTTTATTCTAGAAGTAATACATGCTGTTATTAAAAATTCAGTACTACTGAAGACTATAAATCAGTTCTACTCCTCAGAGATTATCAAATTTAGCCAGTGTATCCTTTTAGAAGAATTTCTATATGTATGAAAATGCACACATACAGACTTGATTTTTTTCTTTGTGCAATGATTTTAGGTCTATGAAGGGCCTCAATTTATTGTACTAAATGAAAAACTGTGCATCCCTGGTGGCTCAGATGGTAAAGAATCTGCTAATAAATTAGCTTGTTACTGGTTCACAGAGGTTGGCAGAATAGACTCATATGTCAGAGGAAAGGGCATTTTTAGTCATGGCACTGCAGGTTCTTCAGTTTCAACATGTTTGTATCAGCTCCCCTTACCTACCAGATGGCCTGGAGGTAATGTGGACTGCCCCAATGCATACTGATAATATGATGAGGTTGAATTTCAGGAAAAGAACAAAAACCATAGCAAATCCACCATTTTATATAAAGCAGTAAAAGGCTGCTCTTGGTCCTAGAGAAAAATCTCATCTCATTCTTTACATTGCTCACTGTAAACACAGCCCTGAGAAATGGTGTGGGTGAAGAGTGATGGGGACCTGAATCTAGGCGAGTGGAGGCATCCTAAGGAGGAAGGTCTTCCAAGGATAGCTGCCCTTGGGCCTCTCATCATTTTGGCTTCTGGTGAAATTTCACATGAGTATGCCATTCCATTCAATGCCTTGATTAATCTGACCGAGGCTGAGGATAATTTTCTTCAATTTTTCCATGCCATATTTAGTTGAGGTTATTACAAATAGGACATAAAGCAGCAGGATTAGGTGAACCTGCAGTATTGACTTTAATCAGATCTCCCAGATCATGGACTCAATCATTGTAAATAAGTCTCAGAGGATTTCAGTATGTCTTATTTTTATACAGCCCAGATGTAGTCTAGGCCACATTATTATCTATGTGACTATTGCAAGGGAATTTAGCCTGATGTGCTGATCCTTGGTTCTCATTGCAAAAGGCAATCAAGTACCTCAGTACCCAATGGCAAGACAGTCCATGGGCTATCCTGCCCCAGCTACAAACATAAAGTCTAAAGGGGCATGGTTCACTCCAGTTCAATGTTTGTGGTTAAACTTGATTTCAGTTCAGTTCAGTTCAGTTCAGTCGCTCAGTCGTGTCCGACTCTTTGCAACCCCATGAATTGCAGCCAGGCCTCCTTGTCCATCACCAACTCCCGGAGTTCACTCAGACTCACACCCAGCGAGTCAGTGATGCCATCCAGCCATCTCACCCTCGGTCATCCCTTTCTCCTCCTGCCCCCAATCCCTCCCAGGATCACCACTACATTGATGTGGCTAAGCATGTGCCATATCACTGAAGATTTCTAGCCTGGGTTGCCATATGGAGCATAACCCAAACTGCTCAGAGAAGTGGAGAAGGAATCCCTTTTTGGAAACTGCCATTGAAGGTATCAGGCACAGCAGAATAGTTAAGGACTGGTCTATATAACTCTGTTTTATAGCACATGGATAAGGTGGGAAAGAAACAGTATGTCAGACTGCCAGCTGCAGAAGCTGCTTCACTGAGGCAGGCCATGCGATTGTTCTGCCAGGCCCTAATGTTGGGGTGACCAAGAGAACAACGTGAACTAGTCTCCCACTCCTTCCTTACTCCTCTTCAGACACAGTTTGCTTTCTCCTCAGATATCAGGTTTGCCAAGTTCCCTCCATAACCATGACATTTGTGTGTCCGAGTCTAATAAATATAACATCACCTCTTTTTTCAATCATCTTTTACTCAGACCCAGATCTTTCATAGAGGAGAGTTGAATATGAGTGGGACAAGGGCATTTTTACAAAAAAATTACAGGTATCTTCTAGGTTGACCCACATGGAATATTGTAGTGGGATTTGGTTAACAATGTACACAACCAAGCACTTCTTATCCTCATGATCTAGGACCATGTCAATTCAATAGAAGAATCTAGGTGGTAGGGCCAGATAAGTTTTAATACTCTAGGCCTCCTTTTGGCTTCACTGTCAGCTAGAGGCATGCCATTTGGGCTGGCTCGAGGTTGTTCTTGGGGAAAGAAAAGTCCACCATGTTCAGGAATGGACAGGGTAGAATTCATGTTTTCAAAATTAATTTTATAAAATTCCCTATCCATTTTATCCTGATCATTAGTCATCAGGTAGCCAAGAGAAGATGAACTTTCTTTTGGGAAGGCCAAATTCAATAAACCAATTCTCTTGCTCAGGTGGGTGTACCAGGAGGTGATTAGAAGTTTGGTCATATATCTTTTTCAGTTTTTAAAGAGATCATTACAATATTCAACAACAAGTTTGAACAGTAGAAAGTATGGGATATCTAATTGTTATTGTTCAGTTGCTAAGTTATGTCTGACTCTTTGCAACCCATAGATTGCAGCACACCAGGCCTCCCTCCTTCACTATCTCCTGGAGTTTGCCCAAGTTCATGTCCATTGAATCTGTGATGCTATCCAACCATCTCCAAGGAAACCATATCCAACCAAAGAAAATCTAATACCTTGATTGTCATTCCATTGTTGAATGGCCTTTGTGAAAAGACACACAATTGTCAGACTGTAGGTGATCTGGAAATTGGAAAACATGACTCAGGTTAGTTCTGTGGATCACATAGTTGGAGGTAGTTCATTGGACTAGAACAGCAACAATGTAACCTGAGACTGGGTAGTATGATGACTTGAGTGCCTTTACCAAACAGAGGTGTACTCACACAGAGCTGTAGGATATATATGAACTTCAGTCTGCTCTGTTAACGGGCTACTTCAGCTTCACCCTTAATTATGTTGTCTTAGAGCAGTTGAGGTTTGGGAGAGGAGACCAGAAGTATCAGAGCACATGGAACAAGAGAGCAGCTTTATATAGTGAACAATTATTTTCAGTTTAGAGCACCATTCACCCACAGCTCAAGCAAATGAATGTTTAATACAATGTTTTCAGTTTTCATTATTATTATTACCAGGGTTTGTATAATTTTCTCTGCATTTTTACCAGAACTTTTACTTCTCAGTCCTTCTTGCGTTGATTCATTCAACAGATGTTGATTGAGCACCAATTTTGTGCCAGAAAATGTTTTTGGTATCTTAAGGATATCACAGAAAATAATAGATGTAATTCCATGGCTAGAATCAGGCAGTAAATAAATTAACAAGTACTAGTGATAAGTATTCTGAATCAACCACATAAGTATATTGCATAGATGGTGGAAGGGCAGTATCTTAGATAAGCTGGTCCAGAAAAGAACTCCCTGGGGATATTTGAGCAGTGATCTGAATAAAGAAAGGGTGAAAGACTGTTTCATTACTTAGGAGAACAGTGTTCTAGAGAGTACTTCAAGCATGGAGACTCTGGAGTGCATTAAGTAAAGGAGAGAGTTAGAAGATGAAATCTGAAAAGCAGTCAAGGTCCAGATTTGGTTGTTTTATAGGCAAAGTTAGGGATTTGGAATTTATGTTATTGATATATATAATAAAAAGCCATTGGTCAATAATGATCAGAACTTAGAAAAGATCTGATTAAAATTTAATGCCAATATGACCAAATTTCCTTCTGTGTGGAGAATAGGTTTCATGGAAATATATTTAAGTACACCTGTGGTGGATTCATGTCAGTGTAGGGCAAAACCAATACCGTATTGTAAAGTAAAAAAATAAAAAATAAAATAAATAAATATAAAAAAGAAAATCGATCCCACTCTTACATATATACTCAAGAAACACATATGCCCATATGTATTTGTCCATATATCAAAACTTGTACATGAATGTTCATCATCAAATTGTTCATGATAGCCAAAAAGTGGAATTAAACCAAATGTGGATCAACTGATAAACAAAATCTGATCTAATCATGCAATGGATATTATTTGTCGAGAAAAAGAAGTAAAATACTGGGATGTACTACAACACGGATAAAATCTTGAAAACGTTATACTAACTGAAGAAGACAGTAGCAAAGGACAGCATATTGTATGAGAGATAGATGCTCAATCAGTGGTAGCGTAGACCGAGGGGCAATGGGAGGATTGGAGGGTTACAGTAAAGAGGAGTTGTTCTCTCTCGAGGAAATGGAAGTGTTCCAAAGTTGATTGCGGCAATGTTTGCACAACTCTGTGACTATACTACAAGCCATTGCACTGTACATTTTAAATGTGTGGATTGGATTGAATAGTATATGAATTCTATCTCATTAAAGCAGATTTTTTAAGTTAAAGCAATATATCAAGTTGGTGATTATGTAGGTTAAATCTATAGGTAGAAAGCGAAAATGTTAGTGGCTCAGTCATGTGTCCAACTCTTTGCAACTCCATGGATACTCCATGGAGAGTAGCCTGCCAGGCACCTCTGTCTGTGGAATTCTTCAGGTAAGAATACTGGAGTGTAGATGGAGCCAACAGAATTTGCTGCAAGGTCAAATAGGGGTGTGAATAAAAGAGCTGTCAGAAAATAGTACAAAGTATTTTGGCTAGGTTATGTCAAAACCTGCTTAGGACTTATGTAAGATAATGACTGAGAGCTGATCATTGGATGGCCATGACTGTCTCAGATAAGTCTTCCACATAATGGTGGGAGCTAAAGACTGTTGGGTTTAAAATAGAATGGAAGGACAAGGATATGGGATGTATAGGCAATGATTATACACGGTTCTTTCCAGGAGCTTTGCATTCAAGATGAGCAGAAAACTGGAAGCACAGATGAAAAGAGATGTGGGGTCAAATTAGTTTAAGATGATTATTCATATAGCATCTTTGTATTGATAGAAATGACTTATTCAAGGAGGAAAAACTGAGGCAGAAGAGACAAGTGTATCAGGAAAGCCCATGAATGTGTGGGATCAGAAGATGTTATACTCCTTAAAAGATAGTTCATACATCATCACATTCAGACTTGCAGATTTAGGGGTGGCGGTCATAGGAACTAGCAAGTTGATACACTCAACATGGCATTAAGCAAAATCCTCTTCTGATTGTTTATATCTTCTTGCTAAGTGTACACATGTAATGATGAGCTGAGAGAAAATAGAGTGGAGATGGCACTCGAAAGGCAAACAAGGTGCAAAGTTATGTGAGGAATGGAAACTGATTTGACTAGAGCTATTGCAGGATGGCTCTGAGGCACTGCAAGTCCAGTATGAGTTCATAGATTTAAAATGAGAACAGGCAGCATATTTTTTGGGTTTCTTTCTAGTCATGTTCATCCGTTTGCATGTAGGAGTGGTGTAGGGGAAAGTTAAATTTAACCAGTGTATTGGTATGCTAAGGCTGCCATAACAAAGTATGACAGACTGGGTGACTTAAACAACAGAAATTATTTTCCAACAGGTTTCAGAAGTCCAAATCAGTGTGTCAGTAGAGTTAGTTTCATTCTGAAGCCTCTTTCTGTGGTGTGCAGATGATTGCCTTCTCCGACTTCACATGGCCTTTTTCTGTGTTTGTGTCCTAATAACATCTTCTCATATGGATATCAGTCATATTGGATGAGGGCCCCTTTGTATGACCTTATTTTAACTTAATTACCTTTTTAAAGGATCTATCCCAGGGAGGCCTGGTGTGCTGCAATTCATGGGGTCGCAAGGAGTCGGACACGACTGAGCGACTGAACTGAACTGAACTGAATCCCCTAGTATAATCATGTTCTAAAATACTGGAGATTAAGACTTCACATATGAATCTTCTTGAGGAGGGAGGCACAATTCCACACATAACAACAATGCTGGAGTTTTAAAATTTAAATATATTTTTGAGATGAGAGAGGGCATATGTAAAATGTGCAATCTGGTTTTCATAGCGTTAATTATTTAAGAAAAAGAGACAAATGATAAACAAACATTTTCAAAACTACATTTAAAAAATATGTTAGGAGAGTATTAATAGGTACCAAGAGTAAAATAAAGTGAGCTAAGGAAATACTGAGTGATTAAATTGTGTGCTATTTATAGGTTGATAGGAAAGCTCTCCGTGATTTGACTAGAAAGTAAGATTTGAAGGAAGTTAGAGCAGGAAGCTATGACTGTATCAGTGGGCAGAGAACACAGCATATGCACAGCCCCGGGGCAAGATAGTCATTGGAATGTGTGAGGAAAAGCCAGGAGACCCACGTGACTGGTATGGAGAGCAGTGGTACAAAATGAGATCAGAAAGGTAGTATCTGATGCAGTTGGACTATATTTTCTTTAGTTAATAAAATTTTGAGTAAATCAGGGAATCATGCAATAGGGACATAAACATTTTGGTTTCGCCTTTAAAAAATGAAATATAATTTACATAGACTGAGATAAACAGATCTTAAGTGTACAGTTCAACGAGTTTTAACAACTGTAAAATCCTGTGTAACTCATAGTCCATCAGCAACTACATCTGTTAAATATATGTCTAGTAAGTAAATATAAAATATATTTACAATGCTCTTATATTAAATATATTTCAATATAATATAAATATTAATATATTTATAAATACTGAGCATATCTGTGATACTCATCCTGACTCCTGACATCCTGAACACACACATACTGAATGTACACTGCTTCTCTAAGGATTAGGGAAGAGACTGCTCATTCATTTTTTCTTGTTCTTTCAATGCTATTCATGATGATAATAACTATTACTGTTCAGTTCAGTTCAGTCACTCAGTCATGTCTGACTCTTTGTAACCCATGAACCGCAGCACACCAGGCCTCCCTGTCTATCACCAGCTCCCAGAGTTCACCCAAACTCATATCCATTGAGTCAGTGATGTCATACAGCTATCTCATCNTCCAGTTCTAACTGTTGCTTCCTGGCCTGCATACAGGTTTCTCAAGAGGCACTACTGTGCCTCAAGTACTGTTACTACTCTTAATAATTGCTCTTACTACTATATATTGAACTTCTCCTATGTGTCTGGCACCATTATAAGAACTTTGTATGTAGTAATTAATTAGATACTCAGAGCCTTATGAGGAAGATATAAGAAATATACATTTGGTTATTCAGATGACCATAATACATTTCTCAGCTATATTTTGGGGCTTCCCCAGTGGCTCAGTGGTAAAGAATCTGCCTGCATTGCAAGAGATGTGGGTTTGATCCCTAGGTTGGGAAGGTCCCTGTAGAAGGAAATGGCAACCCACTCCAGTACTCTTGCCTGGGAAATCCCATGAACATAGAGGAGTCTGGAAGGCTGCAGTCCATGGGGTCTATAAAAAGTAAGATATGACTGAGTAAACAACTACTGTTCATATTTTGTGAGTAGAAAAAGGCATAGAATATTTAGGTAACTTGAATTAAGCTATATAATAAGTGAGTGTGGAACTCAGATTCAGATCATGGCATCATAACTCAACAAGTCTTATGCTTGGTTTCCTACTAATAGTCAAATTTTATGTTATGAATATGTGAAGTTTCCTTAAAGGCAAGTGAGGGCATTCATTTTTTTTCCACTATCTTTCCACATAAGGCATTCATTTAACATTATCATTGGCTGTTTCTTTGTCTCTTACTGTGTCTTTCCTTGCAGCATGGTTTTTATGGTTTACAGTGGTTTTTTTTTTTTTTTTTTTTTTTACAGTGCACTGTTTGATTTAGGCTATATGTAGATTCCCCTAGTCCACCTGAATTTCAGATTTTCATTCGTGTGAAGACCAGTCTTTCTGTCAATAAGAACTGTAGTTAATTCAGGGTAATTTTTTCAAAGCTTACTCACTATAATTTTTAGTCATTAAACCAAAATGCATAATTGTCCAGTCATCAGCTCCCAGAAGTTCCTGCCTAACTACTTAAAACATTTGAAGTGTGTTGGTAGCCAGAATGTTCTGGAAGCACTGCCAAAAGTTTTCCATGAGCTTCATTCATCCTTTGGGAGCCTCATAAAATAGATTGAATATATTTGTACCAATTATGTAGTTTTCTACAAAAGAAAACATTTGACTAGAGATAAAAATATATCAAACAGCAACTAAAGTAGACACCACCCCAACCTAGGTAAGTGATAACCTTATAATTAAAAAAAAAAAGTCTTTCTTATTTTAAAAACATACTTACCAAACTTCTAAGCTTTACTTAGATCTTATCTTTTTTGTATTTGAAATCCTTTTTTTATAGAATAGTAAAATTGGTGCATGTTTTCAAACAAAAATTCTGTAATATCTCAAAGTCTATGGCTAGTACCATTATTTAGTGGACAAGGAAAAAAGGAAAAGGATAAACAATATGATTTGCAAGATGATACTTGATAGCTCTCTAAGTCCTGATTTTTTTTCCTATCTAGAGAAATATTTTAAAGAGGGGAATACTGAGTTCAAAACTTTGAAACAATTAGAGAAGGATAGAAGAGCCTGTAGCTGCTGCAAAGTTAGCCATGTTCCACATTGGTTTGGCAAGCCAGAACTTGGATTTAGCTTGAGAAACAGAGTAGTGTTTGTAAATAAATAGGGTCTTACTGGAATAGAACTGTAATATAGACGCTGATTCTCTTAGAGAAACTTGGGCCACCAATTGTGCTTATGTTGGTTAGTATTACTTTGTATACTGTGCCATCCCTCTGCTCAATCTGTTTTGTCCTTAAGAAAAGTATTAAAACAGTGTATGTGATTACTATTTTACAAATACTAGCAGATAACAAATGATAAAATTTAGTATATTTTCAAGGTAGAGGTGTTTTCACAGTAGATAGAATTAAAAACTTAATATATGTAAGGAAAGATTGTTTCATAAATTAAAATATTTAAAGAGCAACTTAGTTTTATCACATAATATAGTGGAGTTTTCTCAGTGTTAATATCTTGATATATAGATCTAGCAGTGTATGAAATTGCAACAATTTGAATAATGCTTGAAATGATAATAAGATGTGATTTTCATTTTCTATTATGGTTAAAGTTTAAATTAAATTCTCAATAACCTCAACTATTAGGCTTTTATTAGGAAATGATTTATCTTAGACATTTTAATATTTAATATTAAGTGATTTCAGATTTTGTATTATAATATTCTTTATATTTCTTAAAAAAATATTCTCATACTTTATCTTGCTTAAGTATCACAATTTTGTGAGGTAGATGGGGAAGGAAATATAAGTAAAGAAAATGAAGCACAGAGAGGCAACATGCTTACTTAAATTCATAATTCCATTTTATGACGGCCTGTCACAGTTCTTTTTATGTCTTGATCTTTATGATAAAAGATCCTATAATACATAGATATTATATAACATATAGATTTTTGTATTATGGGATGTTTTATTTAAAGGTTTTCCTTCTAAATCTGGGAATGGCCATTTAGCTACCATCAATGTAATATATACTTTTACACAGGGCTCTTTTCCTGCAGTAAACTGAAGGAAGCTGCTCCATCTTATGTCCAAAGACAGAAAATTAAATAGGTTGAATTTTTTCAAATCTCATATTCAGTGACATGTACATAAAGTAACAGGAAATATATATGTAGGAATCCTTCCCTTGTTGTCAGGTGTAGAGGTTGAGTTCCAATGTTAATTTTTACAGAAAAATGAAGTTAAAATGAAACAAAATAATTAGCATGCTGTTTTTCCAGAAAAACAACCACTGTCAAAAATCATGCATTCCTTAGGTTTGTATATGTTCTATTTTTAAAAAATATTTATTGAATAAATGTAAATTTTATGTAGCTGTTGAAAGCAGGCTCTGTTATAATGATTTTTTAAATTGTAACCTTATGTGAGCTTTGAATTGTTACTACTCTGATCAGATTGTGACAGACAATAGCATTTGTGTTGCTTTATGGTGCAAGGTCAGCTGCCCTTAATTTAAACAACTTCTGCCTCAGCCAATTGTACTTTGATAGTTTTATTTTGAGACAAATGTTTCTGAGATAGTCCAAGTATCTTTGTATTTAATGGCTGTTCTCCTCAAATATCTGTCAAAATTGTTACTTATTC
The DNA here is from genome assembly GCA_006410615.1 of Neotragus moschatus. Classification (NCBI taxonomy): domain Eukaryota; kingdom Metazoa; phylum Chordata; class Mammalia; order Artiodactyla; family Bovidae; genus Neotragus; species Neotragus moschatus. The sequence continues at coordinate 194,744 of SJYA01000487.1, forward strand.
ACATAAATAAATTTATATTTCAGTTTCTATTATTTTAATGTAGCCAATGATATGAGACTATTTTTGTGTTGATATAATTATTCTATAGATAGAAATAACAAGGTAGTTATTATTGTTCTATGTAGTATAAATAAAACAAATAAGTGTATATTATTAATGCCATACTTACTTTAAGTATCTCTTAATAATTGCACACATGTCTTTGTTATGCCTTTAGAATTCTTGCTCTGGTTATTTTCTTTTAAATCACTTTACATTTAATGTATTATTCACTGATAATTTTATGAATGTGTGCTAACCATTCTCAAATGCATATCTGTAGTGGTTATTTTCTATGCAGATCAGATGGGTTTTTAAGGATAAATAACTGATGACTTATTTCAATTAATTGCCTTCTTGTCAAATATTTTTTAAAATGTCAATACTAATGACTGTATTCTGCAATATGGTTTACAAGCATTATAATTTTTGGTCCTCATAGCAAATCTTTATTTTTGGCACTGTTAGTTTCATTTTATAGATGAGAAAACTGAGGTTTACAAAGTCTCCCTATATAGGAAGTGAATAAGTCCAGGCCTAAGTCCAGGCCTATCTGTGTAAAGACCAGCTCTTAGCCATTGCAATATATAATAACTCAGGATGATTCTAGTTCAGCAACATTGGCTCCTTAAAAGTGCTGATTCATAGTAAATTCAGAACTGCACTATTTTATAACCTAGTGCTTTACAGAATATGGTGATAGAACTTTAAGCAAAAGGCAATACAACATGAAGAAAGCAAGTGGTTCCCAGGGGCCCAGCAAAATAGTGGCAGATCTAGGATTAATTGTTACAATTTAAGCTCCTTGGCTTGCTTACAACTCTCATTTATTTGGACTTTTAATTCTGAACTTGAAGACCAAATGCTGATATATATGAGAGCATTAAATAGCCATATGTTTCATGTTATATCACATTTATGCAAAATAAACTGTGAGACAATTATTTTTTCTTTTTCCTTTTTTCCCCAAATACAGTGGGATGCATCCTGCTTTTATCCGGGAGTTCTCCTCTGTGGCTTGGATTTATCACAGCTGTGTCTGTCTTTGATCTCTGTGTTAACTAGAAGTCAAGGGAAGACATGAGGAGGTTTGTTTACTGCAAGGTGGTTCTAGCCACTTCACTGATGTGGGTTCTCGTTGATGTCTTCTTACTCCTGTACTTCAGTGAATGTAACAAATGTGATGACAAGAAGGAGAGGTCCCTGCTACCTGCGCTCAGGGGTAAGTACTTATGAAGCAGACCTTTCTTTTATGCAGATAAGAATGGTGGTGACTCATGATAAAACAGGACATTTCAAAATAAGAGTTTATTGACTGAGAAGAGCACTTGGGCAGAACTGCTAATGTACATTTAGCCATGGGAAAGCTACTTTACTTTTCTTGGCCTCAAGTATTTTGTTGGAAGAAATGAGGAATTACCTCACCTCTAAAGTACTTCCAGTTCTAATAATTCCAACATTTTGTGACTGTAGTGAGCATTAAAAGTGGACAGAATTTTAAATGTAGGCTTTCAGAAGCATAAGCCTTCAGAGATCAAGAAGAAAATTTTAAAAAAGGAAAACTACTGAAGTGAGATCGTGAGGAAAGTAGCAAAATGAGACTACATTACAGCCCTCAAAACTTCCAAAAGCAATACAAGAAGGACACATTTTTAAAAAGCAAAACATGTTGGTGGCTAGATTTAACTTGTGGGCTATCAGCTTGCCACCCTATGTTAAAGGCAAAAGATAATTTTAAGTGTATCAAAAACTCATTTTCACTCAATATTCCCTCTTAAAGAACCAGTGTCAGTGACTAGATAAGCATGAATGCTGAAGAAACATAGTAATTTATATAAATGGTGATTTATTAAATATAGTCATTCATTTCCTAAAGTTATTTCATGTAATTTTTCTATGTTTTCTTTTGGCTTAAATGTCATTAATTTATTTCTGAAATATTCCTACTGAATGAGTGCTTCTAAAATACTTGAGCATGCTTGAAATTAGTTTTAGTTATTGTTTTATTCAGTTGCTAAGTCGTGTTTGACTCTTCACAACCCCATGAACTGCAGCATGCCAAGCTTCCCTGTCCTTCACTATCCCCCTGAGTTTGCTCAAACTCATGTTCATTGAGTCAGTGAAGCCATTCAACCATCTCATCCTCTGTTGCCCGCTTCTCCTCTTGCCCTAAGTCTTTTGCAGCATCAGGCTCTTTTCCAATGAGTTGGCTTTTCCTATCATGTGGCCAAAGTATTGGAACCTCAGTTTCAACATCAGTTCTTTCAGTGAATATTCAGAGTTGATTTTCTTTAGGACTGACTCCTTTGATCTCCTTGCTGTCCAAGGGACTCTCAAGAGTTTCCTCCAGTACCACAGTTCAAAAGCATCAATTCTCGGACACTTGACCTTCTTTATGGTCCAACTCTTACATCCGTATATGACTACGAGAAAAACCATAGCTTTGACTCTACAGACCTTTATTGGCAAAGTGATGTCTCTGCTTTTTAATACACTGTCTAGGTTTGTCATAGATTTTCTTCCAAGGAGCAAGCGTCTTTCATTTCCTGGCTTCAGTCACTGTCTACAGTGATTTTGGAACCCATGAAAATAAAATCTGCCACTGTTTCCAATTTTCCCCCACCTTTTAGCCATGAAGTAATAGGACTGGTTGCCATGATCTTCATTTTTTGAATATGGAGTTTGAAGCCAGCTTTAACACTCTCTTTCACCTTCATTAAGAGGCTTTTTAGTTCCTCTTCACTTTCTGCCATTAAGGTGGTGTCATCTGCATATATGAGATTGTTGATATTCTTCCATCTTGATTCCAGCGTGTGCGTCATCTGTGCTGGCATATCACATGATGTGAAAATTGTGAAAATGAAATTGTTAGTCATTCAGTCATGTTCAACTCTTAGCGATCCCATGGACTATAGCCCGCCAGGTTCCTTTGTCCATGGAATTGTCCAGGCAAGAATAATGGAGTGGATTGCCTTTCCCTTCTTCAGGGGATCTTCCCAATCCAGGGGTCAAGTCCAGAACTCCTGCATTGCAGGCAGATTCTTTACCATCTGAACCATCAGGGAAGTAAGAGTACTATAAGAAAGAAGTTGCAAGAAGACTGGAGTGGGTTGCCATTTCCTTCTCCAGGAGATCTTCCCAAACTGGTGATTGGACCCACAACTCCTTCATTGGCAGGTGGATTCTTTACCACAGAGCCACCTGGGAAACCCCTTCACATGATGTACTCTGTATTTAGCTTCAATTGTCAGGGTAAAATTATACAGCCTTGATGTACTCCCTTCCTAGTTTTGAACCACTCCATTGCTCCATGTCCAGTTTTAACTGTTGCTTCTTGACCTACATATAGGCTTCTCAGGAGACAGATACGGTGGTCTGGTTTTCCCATCTCCTTAAGAATTTTCCACAGTTTGTTGTTATGCACATAGTCAAAGCCTTTAGTGTAGTCAATGAAGAGGAAGTAGATAATTTTATTCTCTTGAATTTTTTTCTTAACATTTTTTAACACTTTTTTCTTAAAATCTAGTTCATATTAATTCCTTACTTAGCAAAATTTTTCCTTATAAGCATGACAAAAGGTAAACTTTGAAGCCCAGTTGATATATTTGTACCTTTTGGAAAAGTGAATCTAATTTACTGACTTGAGGTTTCCATTCATTTAATGAATGTATTCTGCTTCTAATGTATAGATATTTTTGAGGTAATTTATTAATCAAAATATTCTAAGAAAGAAAATTGCACTGATAATATCTGAGTGTATGAGTAGGAAAATTCAGAAAAGCATTTCTAAAAGTTAATTTTTTGTTGAGTGATTTTGTTGGACATCTTTAGTTTACTTTGCAATAATACTCTGATCCAGGTGGAGAAATTATGATTATCTTCTTTTCAAAATGAATCTAATTCTTTCAGTAGAGTTTCTGACTAGCACAAAAAATTGAGAGAAAGTAATATGAGGGTGACTGAGCCTAGACCCATTTAGATAGTTTATATACATTTTTTATGTTCTTATATTAGAATTATTCAAAGAGGAAACTTTATGAGTCCATCAGTTTTTGATAAATGAGCATGGGGATTGATTTGCTGATCTTTGGTTAAAATCACAGAATAAATCAGTCTTCTCTGCTTTGTTAGAACTGGTTGAGCTGCTGCTTGGCTGAAAGTGGAAATGTGATTTGATGGATCACATCAGTTTAGTATGATCACTTGGTCATTTGCTGAATGGAGACATCTAGATTGGTCACAAAAAATTTTATGATCTGATTCAGCAAAATATGACAGCCTTTTCTGGAGGTACCTAAAGAGCAGTTTTGCTGATTTAAGTTCTTAATGTTCAGTTTCAAATCTCAAAATATAAAATTTAATGATGCAAGGCAAAAATAGTAATTTTTCCTTGTACTTTAGATGTAAAATTAGAGTCTCTTTACTTTTTAATACTTCTTTAATGTTATACATTAATATTTGTCTTGAAAATGTGAAAATTAGGCTTTATAGTTTTAATTTCATCTTCTATTGTTACTCATTATTTCAGAATATTACTTTATTTAGGAACTCATACTGTGTATTTAAAATATTTTATTTACATGTAGATGATATTGTACAAAGTACACTTGGCTGAAATTTTCAGGTTTTAGATATGTTAAAAACAGGATTTTTTGACCAAAAATGTTGATCTTTCTGGACATTTTTGTCTGCATTATTAAAATAAAGGTTTGGGGCTAGGTAGTTTCTAAGATGTCTTCTAGTTCTAAATTTTAAACCACTTGTAAATACCCATTATTAGCAAACACTTTGAATTAATGTTTAAGATATGTTCATTCATTTACCAAATCAAAACTTAATTGTTTAAGTGCTTCTAAAGTTAACACGTTGTATATCTTAAACTTACACAAAGTTGTGTGTCAGTTATATCTCAATTATAAAAAAGAAGAACATAGTCTGGTAATGGGCAAAAAACAAAAGCAATCTCGAGTATCAGCACCTCAGACTTCATAGGGGGCATAACAAAATAGATTGCCCCATGGTTAAAAACCCGGCTTTATTGACTAACCTGGTCCTCAAGTCCGCCCCTGTGAATTATTAATAGCTGTGTGACTTTTAGCAGATTCCTTAACAAAATCTCAGTGTTCCACTTAAGAGGAAAACCTTAAAGTCAATAAATCTTACTTCACAGAGCTGCCTTGAGAATTAAACATGATGATGTGATAAGCCTCTCAGTGGAGTGGTAGCTCATGCTGACCCTTTATCAGTGACTGCTAAACACTGTGAAAGTAATGAAAGGTCTGAATGAGATTCCACCAGACTCTGCTGTCCAGGCTGAGTCAGGTCCACAGCACGGGGCAGTTATTCTGGGTATAGCCCCCCCAAAGGAAATAACTCTTCAAAAAAAATTATGGACTATGCGCCAAGACCTGGAGATACAAGGGAAACAAGGTTTCTGTTGTCATGCAGCTTATTTGTTGTTGTTGTTCCATCACTAAGTCATGTCTGAGTCTTTGTGACCTCATGGACAGACTCCTCTGTCCTCCTCTATCGCCCAGAGTTTGCTCAAATTTATGTCCATTGACTCAGTGATGCTATCTAAGCATCTCATCCTCTGCTGCCCTCATCTTCTTTTGCCTTCAGTCTTTCCCAGCATCAGGGTCTTTTCCAACGAGTTGGCTCTTTGCATCAAGTGGCCAAAGTATTAGAGCTTCAGCATCAGTCCTTCCAATGAGTATTCAGAGTTGATTTCCTTTAGGATCGACAGGTTTGATATCCTTGCCCTCCATGGACCCTCAAGAGTCTTCTCCAGCACATAGTTAATACTAAAAATTTATTTCTCTCTCTGTCTCTTTCAATAAAAATGTAATTTAGAAATGATTAAATTCTAATTTAATCAGAGAGTATTGGGATGAGGAAGAACAGTGCTCTGAATAGAGCATCTAGGGTATTAGAAATGGATCTCGGATACTAGCTAAAACTTTTTAAGAGACTGTGGCATTTAAGCTGAGTTCTGAAAGATAAAAATAGGAAGTAAATAGTTAAAGAAGAAAACACTAATTTTTATGGAATTGTAAAGATAATAGAACACCCAAGATACTTCTGAAGGAAAAAAAATACAGAGATCTTACAAAATTTGAGTAATCAGGACTATAGTGTTTACATAAAGGGTCGCCCAAGTGCCAGAGGAACAGAATAGAGACCCTAGAAGTACACTCACATGTTTGGAACGTTCAACATAGGACAGAGGAGGCACTGCAAATCAGCAGGGGAGAGAAGAGCTCTTCAATGAATACAGTGAAAATTGTGGTAATATCCATGGAAAATAGATGAAACTGGATGCTTCACTCATGTCATAAACCAAGATATGCTTTGGAAGTATTAGTGTCACAAGAAAACTTTACTTTTAGCAGAAAATAAAATAGGCATTTTTAGGACTCTGAATTAAGGAACAATTCTGAAATACTATACAACATCATTAATCATAAAAGATACTATTGATAAATTTGACTATATTAAAACTCAGGAAGTTGGTTTACTTGCATATACCTTAAAGAAAGTAAAAAGAGAGATTACAGACTGTAGAAGATGTTCAAAGAACATGTAGCTGAAAGATTATTGTCAAATATATATAAATAACTCCTATTAATAGTAAGGAAAGCCCACATAGTCCAGCAGGAAAAAAATGGGCAGGAAATAAACATAAATACACATTTCCAGGAAAAAAAGAAACACATATAACAAAAAAGAAAGTTATGATAAAATACTGAACATTAACTGTGAGATGAAAATGTAGACCAAGNTAACTCCTATTAATAGTAAGGAAAGCCCACATAGTCCAGCAGGAAAAAAATGGGCAGGAAATAAACATAAATACACATTTCCAGGAAAAAAAGAAACACATATAACAAAAAAGAAAGTTATGATAAAATACTGAACATTAACTGTGAGATGAAAATGTAGACCAAGACTACAATGATATATTTATATACATTCAATTGGTAAAAATTAAAAAGGCTGCTAATACCAATTGTTAGAGGTGATGTATTTTCACATTTTTTAACAGTAACTTCAGATAATGGTTTGACATTGCTGCCGATATCTAAAAATTCATGAATGAACCAGAATCCATAGTCATATACTTATAAAAATCTTTCCACATAAGCAGATATTTTACAGTGCTACTGTTCATAAAAATAAAAGTTGAAAATAATCCATAGGCCAATTAATGCAAAATCTGATGAATGAATAGATGTATGGAAATGTAAGAGAATAATATATTTTAGTTGAAGTGAACTATAGCAATTTGCACCAATATGAATTAATCATGATAATACAATAGTAAATTAAGTATGGAAGTTATATCTTTCAGAGGTGATATACAGCATGGTACAGTTTGATAAGTTAAAATCAACTTAGTTTTTCAATGCATACTTTAGAACCGTATAGAGATGCATCAAGACTTCATATAAAGCAAGTAAATCTAACTGTGAACATAAGATTTAGGATGTTGATTGTCATGTGTCGGGGCAATGGGTGCATGGGGTGGGAGTATTTTGACTGAATGTGGGGATTACTAGCGGCACCCCACTCCAGTACTCTTGCCTGAAAAATCCCATGGATGGAGGAGCCTGGTAGGCTGTAGTCCATGGGGTCGCTAAGAGTCGAACATGACTGAGTGACTGCACTTTCAATTTTCACTTTCATGCACTGGAGAAGGAAATGGCAACCCACTCCAGTGTTCTTACCTGGAGAATCCCAGGGATGGTGGAGCCTGATGGGCTACCATCTATGGGGTCGCACAGAATCAGACACGACTGAAGCAGCTTAGCAGCAGCAGCAGCAAGTGTGTTTTGGATGTGGGTTTGATGTGTCTGTAATATGGACAACTAAAGTGAGTGAATAAGAACCATTGAATGGATTTGAAAAAAAGCGAAAGTCACTGAATGAGTTTAGAATACAGCAGACTTGATTAGCTCTGTGTTGTGGAAAGCTGACGTGTGGAATAGATTGGGAAATAGAAAACTGTACAGGGAAGTGGGCTAGGTGGTGGCGGTGGCCTTCATAAGTTCTGTGTGGGAAGTAAGGCCTGCTTCGAGCATAGCAGTGCCAGTGAGATGTGACAGAAGTGGGTAAAATAAAGAGGTATTTGAGATACAGGATTAAGAGACCTGGGTGCTTGACAGACTCCGGAGGGTGGAGGAGATGGAAATGTCAAGGACAGATTTCAAGTTTCTTGCAGGACATTATTTGATCCGGTTTCTTGATAGGTGAGATGTAGGAGGAGTTGAGGTAGATACTGAGTCTATTTTGTATGTGTTGAGGTTGAGACATATGTCAGGCAACTGAATGGAATTGTTCAGTAAGAAGTTGACTACATTAATAAACTCTAAATACCAGAGTTAAAAACTATCTTTTTTTTCTAAAATGGATTACATTCTTTTCTTCCTTAGTAAATGGAGTATGTGGAATAGAGTTGAATCTTTGCTTCTGAGTGAGCACTATCATTTTATATATCAATTATCGAGTGATGCTATAAAAATGATTATTTTGAGGGACTTCCTGGGAGCACAAAGACTTGTTCTAATATTAGATACAGGGCCATGAATCCTTTTTCCTATTTTCTAAAGGAGTACCTGTGGGTGACATAAGTTCTTGTTAGGGAAGTATAACTATTTTATGCCACTCTGGGGCCACCTAGAGCTAAAATGCACTGAAGGATATTTCTGACTCCTAACTGGTGTAGAATACTAAATGATGCTGCTCCAGAGTTGGGAGAGTTAGAATAGCTATTTGAGAGAGTAGATATTTAAAAGACCAGTGTGTCTGCAGTGCACCTACAAATGCTTTGGGGAAATTTGAGGTTACATGGCCAGTCTGCATGATCTCTGTCCTCTAAGAGCCTGTGTCCTTAGGCAAGTTAATTTGTCTCTCTGGGCCTCAGTCACCACGTATAAAATGAAATGAATATGATGAATCATGGTTTTCAGTTATGAAAATGTGTTCTTCAGTTGTATCTGACTCTTTGTGACCCTATGGAGCCTGCNCAGTCTGCATGATCTCTGTCCTCTAAGAGCCCGTGTCCTTAGGCAAGTTAATTTGTCTCTCTGGGCCTCAGTCACCACGTATAAAATGAAATGAATATGATGAATCATGGTTTTCAGTTATGAAAATGTGTTCTTCAGTTGTATCTGACTCTTTGTGACCCTATGGAGCCTGCCAGGCTCCTCTGTCCATGGGATTCTCCAGGCAAGAATATTGGAGTGGGTTGCCATTTCCTTCTCCAGAGGATCTTCCTGACCCAGAGATTGAACTCAGGTCTCCTGCTTTGCAGGCAGATTCTTTACTGTCTGAGCCACCAGGGAAGCCCTGGTTTACATACTCATTTCCAAATGAAAGACTATGTTTCTAGCTATTTTTTCTCAATAAAAGTATGGGAAATGAACTATTTTGTTCAGTCCATGGAAAATGTATTGTCTGCTAGAAGTGGTGATGTGAAAGTGACATGGGGAGAGAGTTGCTTAGCAACCCCAGGAGAGCCTTCTCATCAACAGAGGACAAGGGATATAAAATTATGATATTCAAGAAAGGAAGGAACCTCCCATTCTTTACCTGACCCTGAGTATTGAACATACTACACATATTTAGGAAATGAAATAAAACTTACCTTCAAAAAATGGGAGATGAAAGAATATTTAAGAAAAAGTCATTGCTGGTATATAAACAAAAATAAGTACATTAGCCAACAGTAATAAAAATAAACTATGATTATTCTAAATTTTGTAAACATGTTAGCTTAATCATCACACAAAAAAATGTGATGACATTTTTCTTCTTTTACATATAAATACAGTGAAGCAGAGTGAGCGTATGAGGAAATCACTTCCATGTTTTTCTTTTACTCATGTGCACAGTATTTCTAACACCAGATGTGTTGACTTTTCCCCAAACAATTCTCTGCAACACCAACTTGGTGTTCTATAAGTCTGACACTGTCGACCTGGACTGAGCATCAGACCCCACAAGTTATGGACTCAGTCCCACAAGGCTGCCCCCACTTCAGACACCAATTTAAGATCCCATCTTGTCCTCAGTACTTCTGACAAACCAGCTGTAAATTGGCACATCCATGACCCCTTCTTTAGTTTGATAATTTGCTAGAATGCCTCCCAGAACTTAGGGAAACCCTTATTTACATTCATCAGCTTATTATAAAAGTTATAATAAAGCCAAATGAAGACTTTTGCAGGTTGAGGTCCAGAAAGGCACCAAGCACAGGAGCTTCTGTGCCCTTGGAACTGGGATATGTGAACTTCCTGTCATGTAGATGTGTTGAACATCGTAGAAACTCTCTGAACCCCATACTTGTCAGATTTTTATGGAGGTTCCATCATATAGATATGTTCAGTATCAGCTCAGTCTCCAGCCCCTCTCTCCTTCCTGGAGGATGGGAGGTGGAACTGAATGTTTCAATCGTCTAATCATGCCTTGGTCTTGCTAATGACAAGCCCCATCTCAGAGCTATCCAGGAGCCCAAACCGAATCATCTCATTTGAACAAAAGAGGCTCCTATTACCCAGGAAATTCCAAGGGATCTAGGGGCTCCATATCAGGAGCCAGGATCAAAGACCAAACGTCAGATGCTTCTAGTGCATAACTTAGGAAATTATAAGGGTTAGAGTAACTCTGAGCCAGGAATTGGTAGCCGAGACCAATACCAATACCTGTACCTTCTATTGTTTCACAGTGTGGTCAAGAGGACGTGCCAGAATTTTAACAACCAATAGAACAGAATTTGGTTATTGTAGTGTAAGTTCAGTAAAAGACTTTGTTATCACTTAATGCCAATTTTCATTGGAATTCAAATGCCATGCTTTCATTCAGATACCAATATGGAGCACAGGGTCTGAAAATTTGAGTTGAGGGTTTTGTCTTCACTCTCAGAGGCATCCTAGACTTGACCAAATCTCTCTGGCTAGTAGTATATATAAATCATGGTCAGGAAAATATTTCCTAGGTACCCTTCTTGTTTCAGGTCATTTATGAAACAATATTGCCATATCTGGCATTTTAAGGTTTTGCAAAATTACTTTCATGCCCTTGTGTCCCCTAAGACCTCCTTGCTGCTGCTCTGAATTGGGGAATCAAGAAAATTAATGGAATTGTTGACTGCCATCTTAATTCCATCCCTCCATGTTTCCCTTTAGCCCTGCCTGGGAGACTCCCTGGTCTCTTCTCATGAACCTGGAGATACAGGTAGCCCTGCAGGATCTTAGTTGTTGGACCAGGAATGGAACCCTTGCCCTGGCAATGAAAGCACCAAATTCTAATCATTGGACCACCAGGGAATTCCCTCTTTTGTTTCTTTCTAAGTGAGCCCTTCATAGCACTAACATCTTGCCTTGTACTCATTTATTAAATAGAACATGCTTATTGATCTTGTTTGATTAATCTTTAGTGCTTTAAGGGAGGATTCTCTTTGTAGGTGTGAGAGGAAACTGAAAAGTAGTGAATTAAAGTGTTAAAAGTAACATCACTTTTTTCTTATTTTTTAAAAACATGGCTTCACCTTTAATGGGGGAGGGTAGAAGAGCATAAGTGATTACAATGTATTGGAATTGTGCTGAATAAATTTTGCTGACTACTGGGACTTTCAGGTGATAATATTTATAGTCATACAAAAGGTAGGAGATACAGGCTCAGTCACTTGGAATAGAACATATATATGTCCCAGGGAATTTTCAGTTGAGTTTATAAATAATATTCAAAACTTAATAGACATCATAAAAATTTGACCTTTGATATTTGCTTTTGCCTTACATGGTTTTGTTCACAATTCACTCTGATCCCTTCTCCAATCCAGAGAGACATATCAGTGTCAGGAAGAAAAATACATTGTAATAATGAACAATTGTGAGGTTTGCTGTGGCAGCTACTTTGTATATACTGTTTCGGTTAGTTCTCACAGGTACATTGAGTGTAGATATGATTGTTACTCTCTTTTATATATAAAAAACTGAGATATGAAAGGGTTAATTAATTTCCCCAAGGTCACAAAACTGACAAGTGGGAAGAAAGGCCTCTCAGGCTGATTTGTCAGGCTTTTTGAGCTCAGACTTTAATCCACAATGTTATGCTGTGTCCCTTACTCAAGTGCCTGGACATCTTTAAGGCAAAATAATCATATCTTTTACATACTATTTATAAAGTACTTACAAATATTGGAATATTTCTGGAGGACAAAGAAGGAGGTGGCCACTGACCTTGGGTAATATTATGTCTTATTTAATTATAACTTAGGAGAATAGTACACTGGCAAACTTACCTGTCTGAAAGGAAGGCTTTTAGACTTTAGCAATTTTGCATTTGTTGAGTTGTTACAGTATTCTGATTAATTTAGGTTGCAGTTTTCCTTAGCAGTTTCCTTTGGAGCCAATCCTCTTAAGTCTTACAAAGAATGATTAAAAGTAGTGAACAGTAGTGAAGCACTATTTTTTTCTCAAAAAAATTTTTTAAATATACACATATTTTAATGTTAAATTATATAAATTATATTAGAACATCAACTTAGTTGGCTTAAACATTCAAAAAACTAGGATCATGGCATCGAGTCCTATCACTTAATAGCAAATAGATGGGAAAACAATAGAAGCAGTGAGAGATTTTATTTTCCTGGGCTTCAAAATCACTGCAGATGGTTACCGCTGTCATGAGATCAAAAGATGCTTGCTCCTTTAACAAGAACAATTGAGATAAATTTTCATCCATTTATTTGTTAAAAGTACTGGTGTAGATACTATGAAATATACAAAGCTTAATCAAATAGAACATCTGTCTTGAAGAATCACACACTCTACTGGAGACATGGCATGTACATAAATAACTACATTACAAAATATAAAATGGTAACTGCTATAAGAGACATACCAAGTAAATTGCTATGAGAGGCCCCAAAGTATATTAATTATGTGGACTTGTGTAAATTGGGAGGCAGTGGGTATTAGGGGAAAGAAATTGTCAGGAGAAGGCTATTGGCATCCTCAAAATGAGGATATAAGAAATCAGTGAATTGGTTGATGGGGGAAGAATCAGACATAAAGAGGATTTACAGATTTTAGGTCGAAAGTTAAGATAAAGAGAGATTTTAAAGGACTTTAAATGCTAGGGAAATGAATTTTAATTCTCTTCCCTAGGGAAAGGGAAACTATTGAAGGTTTCTGGAGAAGGAAAGATGTGTTTAGCATCAAACGGAGTTCAGAAGGAGAATGCAGTGTTGTTTAGTACATGAGCAAGATAACACTAAGATGCTTTTGGCCACTAAAGTTTTATTTATTAATTAAAACCATTTAAATTAGATGGCAATTAAAACCAGCTGAATATTAAGTCATTTAAATTCTTTATTCTGAAAATTAATTGGTAAAAACAAGGAAGTTTTCTGTTTTGTAAAGTCAAGTTTAAAAACAGTTTGAAGAAGTAAATACTCATATCTTTGCTTATTAGTATGAAATAAGATGAGCCAATTCACTCAACACACAATTTGAAGGCTTGATTTGTGTCAGAACTGTAGATAGAAAGGTAAGAATCACTCTTATTTTAGAATGAAATGTCAGCATATAAATACTGTGCTATCAGGAGGAGATAAAATATACAAAATAAAGAGAAATACATCACTAAAACAATACCTGTCTTTTGAGGGCAAGCTCTAATTTTCAGTTTCATAAAGATTAGAGTTGATTGAANTTTATATGGTCTATTAGATTCTTTTGGTTCCTTTCCAAAAAAAGTTATGATTTTCAATTGTATTCTAGTTATTTTAATTATTTAACTTTATATTAACTGACAAATAACTTGACAAGTTGGAAACTGCTCTAGTCTGGAAAATGAGTACATTATAGTTCTAATCTTGGCTTTGCTACTTTTAGTGTGTCTCCTTGTATCACTCTGCCTTATTCTATAAAATGAGAAGCTTAGAGTAGACCTACTCTTCTTCTGTATCTAAATTTCATGATTTTTTTCATGATAAATGAATGTAAAGTACTGTTATCATTGAATCTTGCCATATTTCTAAATAGAATCAGGCTGTGGAATGTGCCAGAATATTCATCTTAAAACTATATTTGGCATTACTAGAACCATTATTCTTTATCTTTTTTCTTTCATGCTTATTGGAAGTACTTTCAAGTGAGTTTTCTTATAGATCTGTCACCCTGATTCTATGAGTTGGTTTAATGAGTGGGGAGTGGGAATATTGGATATAAAATAGTATAGTGGAAAGAACACCAGTGCTATATTTGGAAGATCTGGACTTTATCATGACTCTGACCTCAAGTAGATATCTGATCTAAACAGAATCTCACTTTCTCCACCTTTTGAGGTTAAGTACATGTAGTAGAAAAATAGGTTACACAACAAAACTCTACAGAAAGAAGTTAATATACCCTCCCCCCACCGATATACCTGAAGTTAATGGTTCTCAAAATCTTTTTTCCTTTAAGTAAAAACACTTTAAAAATACAGTTATTATTAAAAATCTCTTAAATATAATACATGCTTCCTTCTTTGGAAGATTAATTCTTTTTTCAAGTTATAGTAATACAGTCTTTATTTAAAAAATATTCTTTCAGTGTAGAAAAATATAAAAAGGATATAAAAGAACCTACAAGGCAACCAGATATAAGTTATTATAAATAAAGTTTTGGTTTATTTCCTTATATCTCTAATAGGGATCCTATTTTATTTCATTTTTATATTATGCTTAAGTCTTTGAATTTATACTTTGGATATTTTCCTGCATCAAATATTCCTTAAGACAGTTTTACTGGCTGTACATTATTCTATGTAATGCATCATAATTTTTTCCCTCTAACTTTTAAAATGAGAATAAAGGAGTATAAAAAATCTTCATAACTGTCTTCATTATTTGCCACTGTGTAGTATGTCTCTACTGTAGTTTTCTCTTTTTCTTTAGAGTAATTGTAAGTTATAATTTATTTCATTGTAATACCATCTGAAATACCTTAATTATTCCTATCACCCTGCAATACATTAATGAATTGTCTTAGAGGTTAACACACTGTCCTGAATTTCTACCTCATTGACTACTCCTTCTCAATCATCTCTTCAGGTTTCCTTTCTTCATGTCACCTTTTAATATTGAGGAAGCTCAGGAAATGGGATTGGATTTATCTGTTCTTTATCTATGCATATGTGCACGCTGAATCACTTCAGTTGTGTCCAGCCCTTTGTGACCCTATTGACTGTAACCCACCAGACTCCTCTGTCCATGGGATTCTCCAGGCAAGAATATTGGAGTGGGTTGCCATTTCCTACTCCAGGGGATCTTCCCGACCCAGGGATCAAACCCAAATCTCTACATCTCCTGCATTGGCAGCCGAGTTCTTTACCACTATTGCCACCTAGCAAGCCCATTTTTATCTATGCTCACTACTTTAGTGATCTCATCTGATCTTATCTCACTGCTTTATATGCCATCTCATAATTTCACAACTTGCAAATTTTGTATCCATCTCACACTTCTATCTTAAATTGTGGACATTTACAGTCGAGGCTTACTGGATATGTTCTTTCAGATTCTTAGACAGCTCAGACTTACTGTTTTCAAAACTGAACTTCAAATCATCCACCAAAGACTTCTCAACTTGTAGTCTTCTCTGCCTCAGTTTTGGCAGCTCTGGCATTGCAGTTGCTTAAGCCAAAAATCTTAGTAATTCTTAACTTTTCTCCTTCTCTTCCACTTTATACTGCTGCTGATGCTGTTGCTAAGTCGCTTCAGTCATGTCCAACTCTGTGCGACCCCATAGATGGCAGCTCATGAGGCTCCCCTGTCCCTGGGATTCTCCAGGCAAGAACACTGGAGTGGGTTGCCATTTCCTTCTCCAATGCATGAAAGTGAAGAGTGAAAGTGAAGTCCCTCAGTCGTGTCCGACTCTTAGCAACCCCATGGACTGCAGCCTACCAGGCTCCTCCATCCCTGGGATTTTCCAGGCAAGAGTACTGGAGTGGGGTGCCATTGTCTTCTCCGTCCACTTTATACTAGCAGATATCATTTTTCTTTCTTTAAATATATTCAGAATTCAAGCATTTTTCACCAATTCATTGCCCTCCCTGTTTCTACCCTTGCTCACCTATAATCTGTTCTCAATAGTTCAGCCAGAGTGATTCTTTAAAACTTATGTCAGATCATGGCTTTCCTCTGCTTAAGCCACTTCACTGGTTGTCACTCACTCAGCTGGAAGCAAGATTATTTTCTCTTTTCATATAACTTTATAACATTAATAAAAATTTGCACATTGATATATGTATGCTAATATAAATTTATATGAATTGGTAGAATATTTCACAACCACTTTAATAGGCTGAATAATGTCTGAAAAAAATTCAGGTTCTCCGGGAACCTTAGAATGTCACCTTTTTGGAAATAAGATCCTTGTAGATATAATTATTTAAGAGGAGGTAATATTGCCTTAGGGTGGACCCTAAAGGCCATGAGTGAGGTCTTTCATAAAGAAAGAGTAGATAGAGAGAGAAACAGGAAGAAGAAAACCAAGTGAAAATGGAGGCAGAGACTGGAGTTATGCTGCCGAAGAAAAGGAATGCATTAGGCCAAGAAGGACTCTAGAACATTTGAAAGGATCACGGCCCTGCTGACAACCTGATTTTGAACTTCTGGCTTCTAGAACTGTAAGAGAATACAACTCTGTTGGTTTCAAGCCACCAAGTGTCTGGTAATTTGTTATGGCAACGCTAGGAAATGAATACAACCACTAAGAACCATTCTTAAAATGTTCCTTAGTCATGAAACCGTGGAAAGAGTGAAGCATGACTTGTCTAAAATCACAAAGTAGCTCAGTGGGGATTCTGTCGGTGATATTAAGAAGTCTCTATCAGTAATTCAAGGTTCTATCTCAAAGGCACTTCTCCATCTTTCTAACTTTAATATCAAGATTAAAAATATTTTAGGGTACTGTGGGAATACATATTTCAGAAAGTCACCTCTGTTAGAAAAGTTAAGAAAAATTAAGACTATATACACATTTACCAGCTTATATAAGCAGGCTACTGGAGTGATTGTTTTATTTCATAGTTTGAAGTTCTCATTTCTCATGACAAAGAGAGTTGGAAATGAGTTGCAAGCTATGTCATGATATGTGCATGCAACCCTTTAACTACACAGAGAAAACTATCTAGTATGGA